>CM067373.1:176540954-176628454 GCA_034401795.1 Chaetoderma sp. LZ-2023a | reverse complement strand
TTACACATGTGTGACACCTATTTAACATGAGGACACTATTTTCACTTCCGTGGCTCTTAAATTGCAATGATAAAAACAATGACAGTCAATCACCATTATAATTATAACTTTCTAGAGCGGACTACGCACTCGCAGCCCAAGAGCAGACACAGAATGCGCCAGCTGAATTTTCTAGCAGCTATCTTGAGGCCAATAACATTTTAAGGAAAGATATCCACGCTTTAACAAGTTAGACTGCTTGCATCAAAGCCGACCACTATATCCATTTTTAGCTATCCACATTGAATAACGCAATGGATATGGAGATTTATGCCAAATATGTGAGTGACTAGACAAGTCAATACACATGTCTTGCCAACAAATGACATGAGAACACATCTGATAAGGCAACTGTGCCCTCAGACGAAAGAATCTTACATTTGAAACTGATCGCTCGGCAGCCACGGTGAACTTTAGTGCAGTGGAGCTTTCCCTAAGTCGTCTGACAATTATGTAACCTAGGAAGTAAAGACCACATACGTAATTTGATGATGTTGGTGACTAAAGATGTCCTTTTTTCTAAATTAATTGGACGTGCACGAGAAGCGAAGATAGATTGCACTGTCCAGCACATTGTTCATGACTATGGCGCGTCCCCCCTTTAAGTGAGGCCATACAAGGGTATCGAAGATTGCAGAGTAAATTCGGTTTAATTGCACGTCACAAATTGTCAGTTTCGAAGCAGTATTTTCCACATATTTAATTCCTGCCTACAGGTCACCTAGGATTCAGCGCAGAACGGGCCCGTGGGGCTTCGTTAATTAATCATCTACTTCTGAAGAAAAATATGCACAGATATCACAGGATGCGTAAGGTGCATCCCGCCCTACTCATGTTTATAATGGTTGCCAATTTGAGAACGACGCTTACTCAGCACTAAGTAGGTTTGTTCAAAATGTGCAGGAAAATGGTAGCTAATTAATACATTTCCGGTTGCCAAGTATTGCTGAAGGTAATATAGAAATTAGTGAAACAGAACTAAATTTGTTCTTGAACTCAATTGTGATGGGAAATGCATGAGATTCCATACGGAGAGAAATTCTATGCTAACAAATCATTTGGAACTAATGCAAACAGAGTTCGCTGCAGTGAAGTAAATATATTTAATACACTGTTCTTCCTATTTTTGCCTCAAGGAAATTTTTCAAACAGATTTGGGAACTTGGTCTGTGGTCAAACGAGTTATGTGATTTCTTATTCGACCAATGCATTTTCTTCAACTCTGCATGATCTTTCCCTGTAAAATAAGATATGCATATGATGACTTATGTAAATTTGAGTTGAACCATTGTGATTATAATCGATAAATATCTTCACACACACACACGCACGCACGCACGCACGCACGCACGCATGCACGCACGCACACACGCACACTCTTCACACACACACGCACGCACGCACGCGCGCGCGCGCACACACGCGTACACATACACACACACTCTCTCTCTCTCTCTTCTCGCTCTCTCTCTCTCTCTTCTCTCTCTCTTCTCTCTCTCTCTCTCTCTCTCTGTATATATATACAGAGAGAGAGAGAGAGAGAGAGAGAGAGAGAAGAGAGAGAGAGAGAGAGAGCGAGAAGAGAGAGAGAGAGAGTGTGTGTGTATGTGTACGCGTGTGTGTGCGCGCATGTGTGTGCGCGCGCGCGCGTGTGTGCGTGCGTGTGTGTGTGAAGAGTGTGTGTGTGAGCGTGCGTGCATGCGTGCGTGTGTGTGTGTGAAGATATTTATCGATTATAATCACAATGGTTCAACTCAAATTTACATAAGTCATCATATGCATATCTTATTTTACAGGGAAAGATCATGCAGAGTTGAAGAAAATGCATTGGTCGAATAAGAAATCACATAACTCGTTTGACCACAGACCAAGTTCCCAAATCTGTTTGAAAAATTTCCTTGAGGCAAAAATAGGAAGAACAGTGTATTAAATACATTTACTTCACTGCAGCGAACTCTGTTTGCATTAGTTCCAAATGATTTGTTAGCATAGCATTTCTCTCCGTATGGAATCTCATGCATTTCCCATCACAATTGAGTTCAAGAACAAATCTTAACTATTTCTCTCTCCCACAACTCTTTCTATATCTTTATCTTGCTCGTGTACAGTGACATGCATTTCCATGTGACAAGAATAGAGACAAATAAATAACTGTCAATGCATGCGGCACATGCTATGGTAACGCAATCCACATCCTCCATGAATATTTTTCTTAGCGCGTGATATTCTGCTGAAAACCTTATCAGTTCTGTTTCCAAGTGTTGGGATAAACGCGTCTCATCATCTGCGCCTTAAGCTGTTAAGTTGTCTAATTGCTGAAATATGATACTTACTTATATCAGGAATATTTATTCACTGGTTGGATGAGAGAGATTTCCGACTTAGATTACCAATATAATACCGTTAAGAGCAAACATTGTGCAATAATATTCCATGTCACTCCAGGGCCGCCATAATGGAGAGATCCGACGTCATAATAATTTAAGTAACATGTAGGTTAACGTCATAATCAACATGGCGTACCTATGACCGTCGAGAACATCGAATGACCCGTCAGGTCTACGAATTGTATGTCTTTACTATTTAATATACATTCTGAAGAATGTTTTGAAACTAATTGGACTGGCCGCTGTTGCTGCCAAAGGAAGCAACAGCACTCAGTAAAATTATTTTCAGAATATCCAACATGTTACCTGTACAGTTACCTTGAAACGTGATTCTCGGATTGTATGATTCAAAGTATATAAATCGTTTCTAATACACACAAAGCATGGGCGGGCGGAGCTTAGCTAGAACTGAGCGGGGATTAGCTTGAGACGTATCCTTACATTTTTCCTCCATGATA
The DNA here is from genome assembly GCA_034401795.1 of Chaetoderma sp. LZ-2023a. Lineage (NCBI taxonomy): Eukaryota > Metazoa > Mollusca > Caudofoveata > Chaetodermatida > Chaetodermatidae > Chaetoderma > Chaetoderma sp. LZ-2023a. The sequence continues at coordinate 176,625,570 of CM067373.1, read as the reverse complement.
GATGCTCGCGCGGACCACTCAAATATACACGTTTATAAGCCCGTTTTCCTGCTATATTCTATTGCTTAAGAAGATAAACGTTGCTTAACAAATGGATAATCAATATCAACAGCCGCATATAATCATTATTATTAAGATGTAGACGTATTTGTAAGAAAGGTTTAGAAACTCAAAATATGATGATGGTGTTCGTGACATAGTCGGACAACTCCACAAGTATGACATCTCCTTATCACCTGTAGGTACTTATTTTAAGTACAATGATTATAAAGGCGCATGTTGATGAAGGAAATGCAAAGATTGCAGCATGTCTAGCTGACAATCAAAAAAGGTGGCCGAGTGATATAATTATGAAGGAAGCATAAAGGGCCGAACTGACGGCCGATTTTTTTACGTTTATCGCACCGATCAGCGAATGTTTTTGAGAAATACGTCAGGTGTGTCCGCTCGGGCGACTGTGGATTTCGGTAGCGATCAAATTCGCTCAAATACGACTCGAATCCATCAATATTATGCGTGTTTTATAAAATCGCTAACGATCGGCGATCACCATATAGCTTTTCCTATTGTGTCTTTTAAGGACGTCACGCGATTCATCGGTTGTATATAATCACTGATAAATTCGACTAGTGCGTCCACTTGCCCGCAGAGAATGTTTTTGGTGCCGATTTCACCAACAACAGAATTCATCAACGCGACGAGAATAAAAAGTCGCTTGTCCGGCCCTTTAGCTTCCTTTGAGAGCAATACCTTATTCTGAACAAATTATTTTGCATGACTTTGAAAGCTGTACAGACATAATTATATTAGAGCCAATTATGATGGAACATGCACAATTATACACAATGATCAAACCCTGGCGAGAGAGGACATGCTGATGGCTAAATCACTTCTAAATGGATATCTGGCTCAACCTTGTCAGTGCGCGGAATTATTATTGGGATTCATAGGCTCCCATCACTGGTAATAGAGGGATACATTTCTATCTGCGTCCCGCTACTTTTACGTGTGTCTGATTCGATTTATAAACAATAAATCATGAATTTCCGGAATCACAATCTACGGTAAGCTGTTGAATATTTTGAAGCTAATTTGAAATTAGTTTAAAATTATTCAAGAGAAATGTTTATTAACTAGTAAATCCTTCAAATAGATTTAATGCATACACTTGACTGACTTTTCCATGTTTCCGACGGATTTAGTTACGTCATTCATTGTGCTTTTTGATTGTGACGTCAGCCTATATGTGAAGTAATTGATTATGTCGTAATATACTTTGAGTGACAGATCCGATCGCTCCATTATGACTGAGGTTCATAGGTTCCAATTATAGATAATGAAGAGCAGCGTTGCTGGTAATAGTTGCTATTGTCTGACAATATTCAAAAGTTCTTAGCTAAGACATTAACTACCGGAATAACGTTAGTATGCAAAATGCACCCCTTAACCCGTTAGTGGCTAGATGTGGTCAAGAATACCAACATATGTGCTTATTAAATATCCATTTTCAGGCCAAGAGAATATTATTTTTGAAAATTTACCATAGGAATAACTGGCTCTGTTATCGAGCCAGTCATTCCAGTGGAGAATTTTCAAAAATAGTCTTCTATTGGCGTGCAACTGGACATTCCTCAAAACCACTGCATATGCCATGTTACACTACCGGGATTTTAGGCAAAATTTAGGTAATTTGCTTTTCCACCTGCAAATCTAGATTTGTATTAAGATTTCAAAGATTTCATTGCGTGCCAATGTCTTTCTGCTGTTCCGTATGGATGAGGTAACTGTAGGGCCATGCTTAGTTTCAATTCTGAAATAATGATAAGATCAGCCAAGCAGAAACCCTAACTTTTATGATCTACATTTTTACAAATGTTAGAATGACGTTGAACTTTGACCTCAATGATATTGTATGCGTGCGTGCGTGCGTGCGTGCGTGCGTGCGTGCGTGCGTGCGTGCGTGCGTGCGTGCGTGCGTGCGTGCGTGCGTGCGTGCGTGCGTGCGTGCGTGCGTGCGTGCGTGCGTGCGTGCGTGCGTGCGTGCGTGCGTGCGTGCGTGCGTGCGTGCGTGCGTGCGTGCGTCAGTGAGTGAGTGAGTGAGTGAGTGAGTGAGTGCGTGCGTGCGTGCGTGCGTGCGTGCGTGCGTGTATGTAGGCATTTATATATAGCGCTAATTCCAGGATTAACTGCTCAAAAGCGCTTAAGATTTATATGATTGGAATTTAGTCAATACAATATGCGTTTTTGTAAAAGTATGTTTTCAGTTGAGTTTTGAATGATTCGATGGTATGACAGTTCCGAATTTTTTTAGGGAAGAGAATTCCAGATTTTTAGTCCAGCATTAGAAAAAACACGTTTACCAATAGAAAGATTAGATGGTGGGTGGTATGACACAGTGTAGCTGTTCGCTTGATCTGAGTGACCTTACGGGTATTTTTCTGGAAATTAGCGACGATAGATAAGGTGGTGCCAGGCCATTTAAGCATTTTTACACCAGAAGCGCGACGTTATAGTCAATGCGCTCCTTTACCGGTAGCCAGTGGAGCGCTTTTAGAACAGGTTGAAGATTTCGGATCGTCTCCTGAATTGATGACGTGTGCTCTACCCCCTTCGATGAAACCTTGTACGGATGGTTGCTGCGACAACCGGTCCCACCGATGAAGATGGAGCGTGACACTAGCTCGCCTCGTAGGTACAGAGACCTGACGATATTTATATTAGTGCCTGGGCCTGATCTAACTGCGCGCTTCAGAACGATTGGTTCGACACGGTGGTCTTCCGTGTTCTCCAGAATAACAACACATATGTGACAAACTTTTGCCTTGTATATATCACAAGGTGATCGTTTTACTGGCTAACTTTAACTATACAATAAACCTACAAAGTTGGTAACTTTTACTGTTACCTAGCGATCTATTCACAAGCATTAAATATTACAACTCAATGTTTCCTAAGCTTCCCACTTTGACCAGCTCTTGCCTACTTAAAACCATTCAGCAAAGAGTTTCACAAGGTGCGAGGCGGACCGAACTCCCGATTAAAAATTAAAGTCCCCCTTATGTACTATCTCAGTTTCTATTCTCCCTCCATCTTGGTTTCGCACCGCCGGAGGTTGCTCTGATTCTCATTGGATTATGACATCATTTTGACCAATCAAGACCCCGACCCTCCCTCCCCGGGAGGGTGCTTTCTACCTAGCACCTGCGGTTTGGCTGGTTCTTGAGTGATGGGATCTGTCGTTCCCCTAACTTTATTTTAGAATTCCAGCTGGCTTCCCATGTCATTCCTGACGAAGGACCTGCCCAAAATGACGAATGCTGGTTTGATACCAAGGCTTGCTGGTGGATTAGCACGCCTCTCGATTTATATGTTTTTGATAATAACTTTCGATTGTGTCCTAGCACGCCTCTACAATTGATATGTTTTTGCTCATAACTTTCGATTGTGTCCTAGCACGCCTCTACAATTGACACGTTTTTTATCGTAACTTTCGATTGTGTACCTACCGCCTACAGGACGCTACCCTGTCCATGTCATGTTCATTGCCTATTAGTCGACAACTTGTAGAATGCTAGAGTTAATCGGCACACGAGTTACCATTCCTCATAGCTGGGTTATTCTCGGCTTATCTGGTCCCACGCTCCGTGAGAACACATACCGCTACGTAACTAACCAAGTCCGTTTGTCCTATCTAATCCCTTGATTGATTCCCACCTGGTGCCCACCATTATCTTTTATGCTCGATTCAGTTTCGGCGAAACTGTACCTGCACTAGCTGACGTATCTGCTGCCAGTGATCCAGTGCTGATAATATATATCCAAATAATAAGATGCTCTAGCCGATGATCAGTGCATCTAAATATACACAGTGACATAGTCTCTTAGCTCACCTGGTATTCAAACAAGAATTGTGCTCGGGCTTACTCCTCGTACATATAAGATGTCCAGCGGGGTCAGGACCTCCCCACAAGACAGTCCCATATCTACAAGGTGTAATGTGATCACGTACTTTACAACGGGTAATTAGACGGGCTATAGTATTCTGGGCTCGTTGTAAACGGTGCAATTGGCTTGATGTTATGCCGCTCAGCAATGAATTTCCATTGTCTAGTCGCAATGTAATTGTAGCGTGCACTAGAGTTTATACTGCATTGTCATCTAGCATTTTCCGAATCTTGCTAATGTTTCTTATATTCATGAATATCGATTTACAGATGGAAGTAACCTGAGGATCCATTGACATCGTGTTGTCAAAAATGATGCCAATGTTCCTAGCACTGTCACTAAATGGAATGCTGGAATGGCCAATTTGGAAAGATTCAATTTCAATATTTGGCTTCAGTTGGCGTGAAGCGACCATAATTATCTCAGTCTTCTTCTCATTCAATTGTAAGAGATTGTTCAGCATCCACAACTTGACGTCGCGAATGCTGTCTTCTAGGATTGCACGAGAGTGTAATTGATTGGTCGGATGGAAGGCCAGATACAACTGCGTGTCATCGGCATAAAAGTGGTAGTTAAGGCCTCGGTTTGCTAGAAGTGTACCGAGTGGAGCTGTATATATTGTAAAAAGTAACGGCCCAAGTACCGATCCCTGTGGGAAACCCGAGAGTAGCTCACATTCGGATGACTTTTCTTCGTTTACGGTAACTACTTGATGACGACAAGTGAGATAGGATCTGAACCAGTTAATGGCTGTACCTGATATACCAAGTTCTGATAGACGTAACAGCATAATATTATGGTCTATTGCATCGAACGCTGCGGACAAGTCCAGAAGTACTAGCAGTACACACATGCGGTTGTCCATAGAACATATAATGCCATTCTGTACACGTAACAAAGCAGTTTCCGTACTATGGAGTAGACGATATGCGCTTTGATACAATTCGAGTGAATGGTTGGCTTCTAAATGATCTCTAAGTCGACTTGCAACGATCTTTTCCAACAGTTTCGAAAGATATGTAAGGTTTGATACTGGCCGATAATTGTTCAGAATGTTTTGATCAAGAGATGGCTTTTTTGAAAGCTGGATCACATTTGCCGATTTAAAGCTGTTTGGCACAAAACCACTCTCTATAGACATATTTATCATTTTAGTTATGACTGGCGCCAGGTCAGCGATGGAGTCTTTCAATAAGTGGGTGGGCATTGGGTCAAGGGAGCATGACTTTGGCTGTGATTTCCTGATTAGATTTGACACTTCATCAATGGAGGCCAACCGAAAGTTTGTAATAGTATATTCCGGCGTGTGTACGATATTATCATTTTGCATTGAAAATTCAGGATTTTTCAAAACATTTCCGCGAATCAGCTCAATTTTCTCTATGAAGACGTTTGAAAATTTGTCTGCAAGTTCAACTGAATCACCTTTGTCGCTGTGAAGAAGTCTGCTAAAAATGGAAAACAACTTCTTCTGATCGTGGGAGTGATACTAGAGCTGAGTAATGGCTTTGCTTTGCCTCGGTTATCATGTTGTTGACAACCTTGCATTGGGCTGCATATGCTTGAGAATATACATGGAGATTTGTTTTCCGTGCCAGCCGTTCGAGCTTGCGCGATAGCTGTTTGGCTGCTTTGATATCGCTGCTGTACCATGGGGAATGTGCACGGACTACGATAGTTTTATGCTTAAGAGGAGCATATTTGTCCAGAATCGAAGATAGTTCGCTATCATATAGATTTACAAGATCAGACAGGTTGTCAGATGGATTGTACACGCTGTGCTTCATCTGTTGGGTATAGGTAAACACATAATCAGGTTTTGTACAGGTAGCATATTACCACTACTAAGATATAAGACGATATTTTGAGCTAAGTCAAAAAATGTAACCCTACAAATGTAGTTTTATAGCAAGGTCAGCGTTACATCAACCGTTGATGTCAATATATTTGTCCTCCATTCATATGATACAGGGAAGCATGTGCCCAGCTTTAGTCCAAATAGAATGAAGCAATCCTGAGATATAAGACGATATGTTGAGTTGAGCCAGAAACATAGCCGATATGTAGAGCTAAACAAAAATTAACTGTACAAATACAGTTTTATAGCAAGCGTGACCTTTTACCTCATGCCATAAACATCAGTGGGCTCCATGCGATAGGAAAGCATATGTCCAAGTTGCTAACAGGGTGAATCAATCCTGAGAGCTAAGGGTTAAGCCTAAAACCTAACCAAGTTTGGATTCCAACAAATAGACAAACAAACAAATAGACAGACGGAGTAACCGAACCAATCACTATGGTGGCGAAAACACAAATTTTCGTCAATCATAAATGTTATTTTGGCTTATTGATAGAGGCCGTTCTATGAGAGTATAAATCGCTGTTCGCACACTATCAACCACTGCTGTGTGCAGATCTGGACCAGGAATCTATTACTCCAAGTCCCATTCACTTGAATGTAATGGAGGCTTTCTGATTTAGCTTTTCCCCGCGCATTTTACTATGGCTAAGCTCCACCACACTTCGACCGTGTTGGGATCGATCGATCCCTGAACTCCCTATTACTATCAATTCACAGAAAACTATACATGTACGCTGTTGAATAATTTGAAACTAATTTAAATAGGTGCTGTTGTTGCCCATGGCAGCAACAGTGCCCTGTCAAATTAGTTTTAAAATATGCAACAGCATGGCTAGTAAATAATAAAGACATGCAATTCGTACAACAACACTTTGTCTATCATCAATTAAGCGTTCGTGACGAACCTAGCTACACCATTCATGATGTATCTGATTAGCACGTCATCCTACTCCTACTCGCCAGGTATGCCGTCATATGATTGATGGATAAATTGGACGCCTCCATTTCGCGACACATTGAAAGCAACCAATAGAGCTTGACTTAATATTTATATGCCTATGTATTTGGTGGTTAACCGGAATACGGCTCTATGCTGCAGCATATTATCAATTTGGACACCTTTTATCAATCTGAGTGCAAAGAAATGAAATACCACGTATATTATAAGTGTACCCTAGAGTGGAAGAGAGACATTCTCTTTGATAGAATTGTGTATCTACTTTATATCGCTATAAAATACGTTTTGTCTTTTAAGTGGTGGTGATTATGCCATTAGTACAGTTCTGTACGTCCTGCTTTTCCGCGTTGTATTTCCCAAATTGTATCAGAAGATACGTTTCACCATCTAGTGTGTTACGAGTTTGACGCAATGAACCTTTCCAGTTTTAGCTACGCCCCGCCCATCACTAGCTAAGCTACACCCACACCTCGCCGTGTTGGGATTGATCGATCCCCAAATGCCCGAGCTATCAATTTCCTGAAAACTATACAGGGAAGATGTTGAATATGTTGCATATGGCAGCAACAGCGCCCAGTCAAATTTGTTTCAAAATATTCAACAGAATATTTATTAAATAGTAAAAGCAAACAATTTGTACAACAACGCATAGACCGTCTTCAAATATGCGTTCGTGACGTACTTATCGACGTGATTCATGACGTCATTCATTATGATGTCATTGTAAACATCACGCAGTTCATTATGACGTCATATGCTGGGTGGGTACTCTGGAAAGGTGAATTGAGTTAATGTGTATTCAATGCTATGCCCCGCCCATTTATAGTTACGCCCCACCCATTTATAGCTAAGCTTCACCCACCTCTTACGCGTGCTGGAATCGAGTAATATAATTTGAAACTTGACTTCCTAGAATTCAGGTTTCAAGTTAATTAGACAGGTAATTTTGACTGACGGTTGTTGACATTACATGCTTAAAACTCAAATGTAACTTGCATATGACGTATTATGCATTGCAGGAAATTAGAGCGGGAAATCAGGTAAGATACCATTGTATAGTGTTCACTGACTCTAGTTTTAGCTATGCTCCGCCCATCTCTAGCTAAACTTCACCCAAACGTTCCCCTTGTTGGGATCGATCGATCCTTGAACTACCTGACTTTCAATTTCCAGAAAACTATACAGGCAAGCAACAGTGCCCCGTTAAATTAGTTTCAAAATATTCAACATACTGTTTATTAAATAGTAAAGACATAAAATTCGTACTACGTGTCGTACTATTAAACGTTTAAGATGGGCTAAATCGAGTCATTCGTATTATAATTGATTATGACGCCATCATCCACGCCACGTAGTTGATTATTACGTCATATGATGGATGGGTAAAGTGGAAAGGTCAATTGAGTGAGTTTAGTCATGGAGAGTCACGAAAATGTCATTGAACTTCGAAATGGGTACGACCCCTCTGCGTGCTAGCACGCAATGATCTGATAGACGTTCCTCTCCGAAAATGAATGTCTATTTTAATACAAACTTATAATGATGGTTATTATGACGATGAAGCTCGCTGCATAGTGATGAAACCATATTTCTATTCGCTCTTCGCAGATCATGTCTGCATCCTCGTTCACATGGTTGTCGGTGACAATCTGCCTGTGCTGTGTGGTGTCGCTAACATTCGCTACACTACTCCCTCAGCTAAACGACAGAACTGGCCTGCCCGCCAGCATTCCCAGACCCGGTCTCTGCAAGACGGACGACGTCCTCTACACGATGTGTTATCAATGTGGCAAGGAATCAACCGTTCTTCAAGTTTACGAGATGTGTTGCCGAAGGAAGCCAATATATATGCGCTTCTGTTTAGATTACGTGGGATAATTGTGATATAGCTAACCCTGGTTAGTGTGGCATGAAGTAGGTGGCATCTGCATACGCCATCGACCAAGAAATCTGAAAGCTATCATATAAACGCGTGTCTTATTCTTCGGAGTAACTTTGTCAATATTTACCTTCGCATGTAGCATAGCAAAGCAAATATTAGTTATTAAATAAAATGTATTTAAGATTAATAATATCCAATTGTGTTACCGTGGTGGAAGGGGAACATCTCTTGCTTTATAAGCTCTGAACACGCAGAGTCTTTTAATAGTTTACTATAACTCAATTTGGAATAATCACAAACATATGTATGACACCTAAAAATTGGAAACAATGGACATTTCCATGGTAATGTGTTGCATATTCCAATCGCACTATTGCAAAGGTGACTCTCGTGACTCACAACACACACGCTACAGAAACAGCCGAGTCCAACACGTGTACATGAAATCCATTGTTTTATGTCTCGATATTCCACCAGTATATATTATGATATGGGCTCGTGAAATTTCAGCGATCACTGACTCTGTTGGTATTCATTATCAAGGTGTTGTCTATGGAGGAATTAGGTTTTGGCTATGCCCCGGCCATCTCTAGCTAAGCTCCACAAACGCCGTGACCGTATTTTGATCGCGCCATCGCTGTACTCTCTGTATCTCAATTTCCAGAATACAAAATAGGTTGTCTAGCACCCTGAAACTGGTTTAACGTTATAATTGTTTAAGGTAATCACCAGATGATTTATTTCTATCTATGGGTCACACATTCCCATCTGTGCCCACCCATTTCTATTGATGCCCCATTCATTTCTCTATACGCCCCACCCATTTCTATCTATTTCCTACCCATTTATATTTATGTCCCACCCATTTGCATCTATACCCAGCCCATTTCTATCTATGTCCCACCCATTTCTATCTATGCCCCACCCGATTCTATCTATGCCCCTCCTATTTCTATCTATGCCCCGCCCATTTTATTTTATCTCAGCTCACACCTGCTTGTTAAACGTGTTTGAATCAGTTCGAAACTTGGAATGTTGAATTTAAGTTTCACGATAACTATGTAAGTCGGCCGTTGAATATTTTGAAACAACAACAGCTCTCAGTTAAATTCGTTTCTAAATATTCAATGGAATATTTATTGCATTGCAAATTCATTATCTATATACAATTTGTACACTTCGTGACAGACCTTTCGATTTTCCTGATGAGCAAAATACGTCATTATGATTTTGACATCAGCTAACATTGATCACGCCGTCAGATACTTTAGTGACTGATTGGATCCTTCCATTTCAAGTCATATCCAATTGATTACAATGCACCCTATTAAGATCTATTCGCGGTAGGGTAGGAAGAAATGATTTGGAATGTACGAGTTAATGAAAGATGCTACTGTCTTAGATACCTACTGACCGCAAGCTATGAATGGACACATTCACTTTTAGCTATGCCCCACCCATTTTTAGATAAGTTCCGGCCACGCTTTGGTCGTCTTGGGATCTATTTAACTCTGAAATCCCGGAATCTCAATATCCAGAAAACTCTACAGGTAAGCTGTGGAATTTTGTAAAACTAATCTGACTGGGCGCTGCCATAGGCATATTGAATAATAAATACATACAAGTCGAAAGACCGAAGGACTTTTAAAAGTTCATGGCAGACTTAGCCACGCCACGTATAACGTATTTGATTATGACGTCAGCATACATGTGACTCACTTGATTATGACGACATGTGCGTGAGTAACAGCTTGAATTCATCAATTGTCACTGGGCAATCAGGTCCACTAACTCACCATTATATGTGCCCAGATATATAGACTACTGTGTCCTTATTCACTCTTAAGGAGGTTAGCGCTATTGATACTACTTATTTCAGAAATTCGTGTATTTTTATTTGCCACACGCAACTAGTATAAGTCAGGTTGTTGGTCAGTCAGTCTGTATGCATATCGAATTTTTGATATTTCTGATAAAGCAACCTTAGCACGTCCGTAATTGTTGTTTCCACAAACACGATGGCGAACAACATGCACAACATTATAATAACCAACACCAAAACCAACACCAAATACACGACCACCCCCACCAAAACAGCAGCCACAATAACAGAAAACCAACGAAAACATTGCCATCAACACCACCAGTCAAGCAGCTAAGCAACAATTAACCTTATCAACACCAACAATAACACCACAAACAACACTAGCAAAACCACCATCGCTACAATTATCACCACTCCAACAGCAACAGCAGCAGCATGAGCAACAGCAATGACGACGACGACGACGACGACGACGACGACGACGACGACAAATGCCAAAAGACCATCATCATCAATAATAAGCTATAACTAAACTATTTCTTTAAAATCTCTAAAGAACTATATAATAATTATTTCTGAAACCTAGAATGTTAAAATATCTGTAATATAACTGTAGCACAAGAATGATCGCGTATCTGCCAGGCGGTGCACGTCTATATTTCCACTATCTTTAAGTTTGCCAGTCCTCGTAACACTGTCAATACAGTTATTTGAATCTCGCTCAATTTGTTTCTATGGTGTTAACATTGCTAGGCATAATATTCCTCAATTTGAATATAGTCTTAATTTAGCTTTAACTGTCTATACACGTGTTTTTGGTGCCAAATGAAAGCGCTTTGTAAGATGTGGGGGTCATATGACCTTGACACTTTGAACCATTGACTCCCAGCTTCTCGATATACATGTCGTAGGGAGTTGTGTACTTTTAATCCAATCTGACAAGAAAAATGAAGTTATACAGCTTTAACTATGGCCAACCCATCGCTAGCTATGCCCAACCCTCACTTCACACACGTTGTGGTTGATCAATACTTGCAATCCCTGACCATCAATTGCAAGAAAACTCTCAGGTAAGCTGGCAACCATTTTGAAAGTACTTTGACTGAGCGCCCTGACACATTAGTTTAAAAATATCCAACATAATGTGTATTACATAGTAATCACATACAATTCGTACAACAACTCTTAGTCCGTCATCAATTATGCGTTCGTGACTAACTTATCTACGTCCTTCATAACGTCTTTAATTATGATGTCATCCTACAGGTCACGTAGTTGATTCTGAGGTCATATGATGGATGGATAAACTGGAAAGGTTCATTAGTGTCAGATAACGTTGAAGATTATAAGAATTTAGGAACTACTATAGTGTGACTCCAAGAGATGTACATTATAGTAAAAGAGCTCTATAACACAACCATCTGTTTCTGGCTCCCAAAAGTCATTCCTTATAACCAGTGATGCGAATGGCGTCACCACCTGCCCATAGTAACCACCTTTTTTGCCCATACAGTGTACATTATGCAGAATTTTCTATACTTCGCCACTGCCTGTGCATTGCTTATCGCCTATGTCTCAGATATAATGTGTGTGACAAACTTGTAAGTAATACACATCTTTTATCTTATTTACAATAACATTGTGTTGTACAAGACGTATACTTTCTGAATGAAAATAGCATCCAGAACATCAAACAGTCCAGATATGCTAAACTGGTCGTATAAATTAGATACTATGGGAAAAATTGCACATGCTTCACAATTGATGGATGGAGTTCCGACTGGTTCATCCTTCCCTTGATTATTTAGATGTGTGAGCATTGTATGGGGCTTTTCAAGATTTCCAACAGTCTAGACGATGTGTTTCCATCCGCAGATCCATATTCCAAGTTGAATAATCATGAATAATTGCATCAACATACGGGACACGATGGTCCACATCACACTTGTAAATATGAGTTGCCCCATTCGCAACCTAAAAGAATAGTCTTACTGTATACATATCACATGGTTATTTTATAGATATAGACACACCATTGTTACCGTGGTCAGTCCAGCAACGTGGCCTACACACCTTTAATAAATTACGGATGTTGATTATCATTCAGAATGCAGGAAATGAGATAACCCCTTCCATACCCTGTAGGTGGTATGATTCAAGATGCAAACATGTCCATCTCTTTTGGTCACTAAACATTACTGTTTGCATCAATTCTTGTGGTGGAAAGATGGTATGCTATGTGAGCACGATTGTTTGTTTGTTGTTTTGTTTGTGTGCTTGTTGTTTGTTCGTTTGCTTGTTTGTCCACGGTCTTTATTCGGATACTCACTCGAATGGACTAAAATTGTAACATAAGATCAGGTATTCCTGGAACTAGGACTTCCACAGTTTGCTCTTGATTTTGGTAAGATTACCTGAAAAAATGCACTTGCAATTGTCTGCAGTCATTGACTGCTCTTGTTTTATGAGCATTCGATAACCCAAAATGGAGGAATCCGGTTTTAGCTATGCCCTGTCCATCTTTAGCCACGCTCCACTCACTCTCCGCCCGTGTTGTAATCGAGTTATACCCTATAGGTGGGGCTTAGAATACACCTTCCGTATCCTCTGCGTGTCGTAAGAGGTGACTAAAGGAGGTATGGGTGAGGTAACCCTGACAGAAGCCTCGAGTGCTGAAGACGGAGGTTCCAGGCCGCACGGCGCACTCTAATAAACCATTTAACGCATATGATCATGTCGATAGTCACTTACAGGACTGGCGGTATGATCAGCGAACGAAAAGAAGAAGAAGAAGGGATCGAGTGATCCCTGAAAGGTCTGACTATCAATTTTCAGAAAACTATACAGGTAAGCCGTTGAATATTTCGAAACTCATTTGACTGCGTGCTGATGTTGCCTATTAGTTTCAAAATATTCAACAGCATGTTTATTAAATAGTAAAGATATACAATTCACACAACAACGCTTAGTCCATCTTCAATTAAGCGTTCGTGTCGAACTTAGATACATCATCCATGACGTCATTGATTATGCCGCCAGCCTACACGTCACGCAGTCATGTCGAACTTATGACACGAGCTACCGAGTTTGTACTCTCGGATGAATGGTGCTACAATCATAATCATATTGCTATTATAGCTGCTTATATGCATAATTCCTAGCGCAATTTCGCCCAACCTCACAAAAGTGAGAATAGGTTTCATTAGTAAAAAACTATTCCATTACGCAAACCTAGTTGGTTGGTTCAATCTCAATCTCCTGATTGGTTGACTTGTTACTAGGTACGTTCTGCGCATGTGTGTCAGTGCGCAAAAAGAGATGCTTCTTGCCAACTATAGTGGACACCTGTGTACCTCTTGGACGGTTTTGAACAAGTCTGTCGCCGATCACATTCTTCCATTGGCGGGGGAACTAAGGCTTGCCGCCTAAGAGCTTGCATCAGAGATATTAATAGATCGGGACCAACCACAACTTACGCCAGAGGGTGTTCGTTTGACGTCGCTAACTAATCTAGTTTCTTACGAAACTCAGGTCTCTGATCTGTCCACGTCGTTGAATACATGACCTACGCAAGAATATTTTCCTCAGTTTCGTACGAAACTCAGCTATCTGTATATTACATGATCGCTTTACTCGTGTTCACAAACTGTCTGCATCGTTATAGCCTAATTTACACAGGCTATTATTTCTCATATATTTCTACTGCCGAATACCCCTACTTGATTATGACACATTTCAGAGTGGTATTCGCTTCATGAAAATGCACAAACATATATAACTACATAATTACTAATATTCGGTCTCACTCATCTACATGAACGGATTACTGTTGTTCCCTTGGATGCACCTACATCATATATGACACGGTTCTGGCCACCTCGAGATTCTGGTGCACTACTGGAACACTTCGGTAGGCCATAAATGAACTCGTCAGCGTTAGTTGATCAGCCCAACTCATCCAACTCCACAATGCGACGTAATTGACGTAATTAATACTTGATCAACAGGTCGGATTTATCTAACTTGTGCCCGGAATATAGAGAAATAACAAAATCGATGTCGCTAGTTATTTGGTCAATCAGTATACACCCGATACGAACCAATGGCCCTTACCAGTTTTAGCTATGCCTCGCACATCTCTGGTTAATCTCCACCCACAACTCGCTCGTGTTGTGATCGATCGATCCCAGGTAAGTTGTTGAATATTTTGAAACTAATTGGACTGGGTGCTGTTACTGGCAATGGCTGCAAAGCGTCGAGTCAAATTAGTTTCAAAATATTCAACATACTGATTATGACATGTAAAGAGATACAATTCGTAGACCATATCGGACTATTGAGCGCTTAAGACGGACTAAGTCGCGTTATTCCTGCTGTTATTGATTATGACGTCATCACACACATCACGTAGTTGATCATGACGTCATATGACGTGAGATTACGGATAGATAAACTGGAAAGGTCCATTAATCTTGGCACATATCAAAATCAAATCCAAAGAGACACGAGAAAGACGGAATAGTTTGAAGAAAGCATTCCGATTTCTTTTCAAGGATCTGACGTAATAATCAAATATGTGAAATATTAGCTGACGTAATAATTAAAACGACGTACACAGCTCCGTCACAAAAAACGAAAGTGTACGAATTCTATGTTTTTTATGAATTTACAATTTATCCAACAATTCTCTTGACTAGTTTGGTAAAGAGCTGTTGCTGCCATAGTTACACAATATCCAGCAACTTAAAAGTGAGGTTACCTTGAAATTGAACATCTGGAAATTCACGCTTCAATGTTTCAGATTTATTTCAACACGCATGCAATGTGGATTGCACATTGCCAGAAATGGGCGGGCATAGATAGAAATGGGCGGGGCATAGCTAAAAATGGATCCCTCATTTGAGACAAGAATACAAGATTGTGATGCTTATTGATCTGAAGTAAATCCCTGTCATCGAAAAAAACACTCGCACCCTTCAACAAGTTGGTTATTTCTGACAACAGGGAAACACAACTCTTAATGGGCTATTCCAGCTTACCATAACTACCGATGTAACGTGCAGAATGATGTCATAATCAATTACGTTATTGCGACGTCATCATTGACGCAGACAAGTACGTAACGAATGCACAATTGAAAACGGACTATAAAACGTGACAAAATCTTGGAAAGTGACGTCATCAGGTTAATGACGCCATTGAGAGTTGAATATCTCGAATAAGCTCATAGAATTTGTCAAATGACAAGGATATCAAAACTCACATTTTAGATTGGTATCATTGGAAAGGTCATTACTGACACTCTCTTTGCAAAAAACCCAGATAGCCATCGTACTACGAATAATTCAGGCACAAGGCTGGAATGTGATCGCATTGGCCTAACTCTTAGCAAGGGATACCGTTCTCATAGGACACAAGGATATTTTTACACAAAGCCCAAACAATGGGTGATGAAAATCTTACGCAGCAAATATATTAGCGGCCACCTTCATCAAGAAGCAAACGCAGATAGAGAATACACCTTTTGCCACAGGTATCTCCGACTTGATGAGGCGTATTTATGTGCGAAAGCGTGTCAATATGAATACAGTTTGTCTTGAAAAGTACGATAAAATAATAGACCAGCAATCGCACTAAGGAAGAATGATTTCATTAATAATATTATTAGCTCATGATGGTGCACAGATTACATTCGTAATGTTCAGACGGTTCAGACGGCTTCCAGTGATTGCATTGTAATAATTGTCTGGCTCCAGAGAAAGCAGGTCACTCTAGGGTAGCTGTAAGTGTTCAGCATCCATGTAAGGACACCATGTGGCCATAGCTGTTATCTCGGGCACAGCATGTCTATTTTAACAGATTTCTTCCCGTATTCCAGGTAACCTAGATTCAATAATACAAAGGATATTTACTGCCGGCCTACACCTTGCAAAGCTATTACCATGACAACTGCCATTCCACGGTGAGGGCAATGATATACTACGGGGTGTCACGCACGTGCCAAACGATAGGGCATGCAAAGATAATACGTTAAAGATATTTTTCTTTATTAATCAAAAGTGCGTTTTATTTTTCCATTTTATCTTTCAGCCCACAACTAATATCCTCTTTAATGCATCTTATTTACAGCTTGGTCCTTGGAGTGTGGAATCTTGTCGGATACGCCTAGTGCTAGATATAATGCCATTTACTGATAAATTGGACTTTTACAAAATAATTATATTAGTTTCATTGATTTTAACCCTTTACAACCTACAGATTAAAATAACACATTATTTATGATTATACGTATTATTATGTTGACTTTTTAAATATACTTTGACTGGGAGTTGTTGCCTAAGGCAGCAACAGGTTGCAGTTAAATTAGGTTCAATATATTCAACACCTTTCCAACAACGTATTACTGACTAACTACACTATCTGATTCCTTAACAATCTTCGAACTACCCACCACCTTCAGGACACCAATATCTTAACTCTTTAGCACTCATATCAGCCAAGGTTGGCTTCTGCAGTGGTCCTGAGAAACGCCCATTTGCAGATGAAGAGAGGACTATGTTTGAATATTTATGACCGAGCCCGTCAATTCATGTGTACATGTTAAACACTATTATTCTCTTGGTCTATAAACGAGCATTTAGTATGAGAAAATTTATATTTTTAAAAACAAATTCGAGGGATAAAGAGTTAGGTATGGTGTAAGTGCATGCCAGCCATAGCTCAGCCTTTTCTCAGACACACTACTTCGATTAGATGCCATTGCCCCTTGTCCTGAAATCCAACGCTCAGGTGAGGCACTGACAACAGCTGGTAAACAACCAATTTCAAGCAGTTCTTTAATGTTTGGAAAGACGCCTGAACACACAGACATCATACACTACTGCCGTGTTTTCTCTAGAAAGTTAATCAGGAATAACGCCATACTTCTGAAAGTGAGACGCTATACTTGGCAAATTTTGAGTGAATAGGTTGCGTTCCCGTAGGGAAGCAATAGCGATATATTGGAAGATCAACCGCCGATTATTTGAGATGAATTTTTGTGAAATAAGTGACGTATTTATTCCGAGACATGAGGAAGTCCAATGGGAACGTTGGTCGATATACCTTGTATTTATCAAAATAGCTGTTGTATAAGAACACGGCCTTAGAGAGTCTATACAGATAACAGGTTGTAATTCTCGTGAACTCCACTTTTTTTCTCAGTATTTGAATTCTTCTTTAAATGGCAAATGCGGTGGTAGATCATCTTCCCCATACAACAATTTGCACTAACTGTGATTAGATAAATGCCACTAATAATGGCATTCTGAGCCAAATTAAACATAGCCCCACATGTTCTTGATTGTTTGTCACACCGTGTATTCATTTCATTTGATAGATGGTCGACAAACACAGTGACAATCTTTCTTCTGTAATTGTCATCTGGTATAGTGCTTAGTGTATTCGATTATTCCGGTGTTTCTGAGGACTAAATGAACGTGGAACACTGACGATTCCTACCGCCCCCAACACCCCTCCACCCGCCCCCACCCCACCCAAACGACGATTCCCCCTAGAGTCTCAGACAACGGACATTTCCAGTTTTAGCTATTCCTCGACCATATTTAGCTAAGCTCCGCCCATTCTTCTCTGTCTTGGAATTAATCGATCTCTGAACTGCTTGACTATCAATTTCCAGAAAACTATACAGGCAGCAACAGCGCCCAGTCAAATTAGTTTCAAAATATTCAACCGCAACTTTATTTAATAGTAAAAACATCATCTCGTACAGCACGGTTTAGTTCAATTAAGCCATCGTGACGAACTTATCTACGCCATTCATGACGCCATTGATGATGATGTCATCCTACACGTCACGTTGTTAATTATGACGTAATGTGATCGATGGATAAACCGGAAAGTTCCATTCTATCAATTCGTCGACCCACTAGTGAAATTCTACAGCTAACTTATATCTGGCATTGTGTTAACTGCAGAGGCTATCATTGCATATAGCGTATAGCGTCCCATGTCACTCATCTATAGTTTAGCAGCTGTGGGGTGTATGCATTCCACGCAAATGCTAGCCTCCAAGAAAGCCAAGGTGAACTTAAAGGCTGTAGAGTTACGAGTAAACCTGTGGTCACGACTGGACAATCAACATCCTAAGACCAGTTCTTCGTATAACACAGTTCTTCAACTAGATCGGGATACAACACAACACTGAGAAACTTGCAAATAGTGCAGCATCGATATTGTGAACCGGTTCCCGTTAATCAACATGACACCGTCATTCACCATCTGGAAACCCGTACAGGAAATATCTTATGAGTTTCTAGTACTAATGAAGGTTAAAAGTGTATCGTCAACATTAATCTTGGTTAGAACTACATACACATTTTAGAAGCACGAAAGGGTAAAAGGGCACTTAGGAAATGTATGTGCGGGTAGTGTGCGTGCGTGCGTGCGTGCGTGCGTGCGTGCGTGCGTGCGTGCATGCGTGCGTGCGTGCGTGCGTGCGTGCGTGCGTGCGTGCGTGCGTGCGTGCGTGCGTGCGTGCGTGCGTGCGTGCGTGCGTGCGTGCGTGCGTGCGTGCGTGATGGGGTGCAGCGGTGGTAGGGTTGGCGTGATGGTGGGCGTGAGGTGAGGGGTGGGCGGTGTGGATATGAGGGTGCGGAAGGGGAGAGTGGTCGTGTGGGTCATGACCCCTTGGCCCACCACCTGGATCCGCTCTTGGGGCCTATATGGCATCATACAATATCGCATTTACGAGGGAAAATGGCGATTTTAAATATCAAACTTTTGTGGTATGAATAAATAATGGGTTTAAAAGTAATTGCTACCGAATCACTATGCCAGTGTAAAATATGAACATTGAAATGAATATCGGCCTGTTGATTATGTTCAGTGTAATCAGTTTCTATGTAGATCGATCCTTTTCGATTGAGTCTAAATATCTACAGAAGCATAGTTTCGAGAATTGCATCGATTCTTAGGTATTAAAAGCGAACATGTCTCATTAGTCACATGATACATTCTGAAAATAGGATTCATCGAACAAGCATGACGTATTTGACGTAATCTATCACAAAAATGCATAGCTATTATACAGACTAGAGCGGAATTACTTTAGTAACTTCCTGACTCAATCAAATCCCAATTTTATTCATAGAAAATGTCCAAGATCAATCACAATCTATTTGAAACTTCATAATAATCTATTGCAACAGGTGGTAATTTCATCTTCGCTTTTTCCATAATATTATCACCTCATTGCACAACAGTATCTTATATCACTTGATAACACGTGACCACTTTAGTATCAATGCAATCATTTCTATTAGATGAAAGGGATTCCACAAAACCCAATAACGATTCGAGTAATAACTCGTGATGAAATTTCCATCTTAAACATGGACAATGGCAACAACAGGATTTGCCTAAATCGATCCATACTCATTCACGCGTCTTGTCGCATTGCATTAATTACATTAGGATTTGGGATAAAACAGAAATTTAATGTACTACGACCAAACTTGCGGTTGCTGCTATTCAGGCTTGTTTAGGATGCATGATTCACGAACTGTTGCAATGTGATATATAAACTCACCGACTAAAGCTTGATTGTAATACTTGAAGCCGCAATCACATTGCGTAAGGCTGGGTGATAATAATCACAATAATTGCATATGAATGGATGAATTCTTCTAGAGGCTCTCAATAAAGTTAGCATTTAATATTAGAACAAGGGAAATTTGAAATGTCGCCCACTTGCCCCGTCCTTCTTACACATATTAAGACAAATTGCGATTTCCTTCGATTTTACGGATTTTCTGGCTCATATTCATTGATCATTATCGAATTTGTGGGACCACGGGTTGACGTCACACCAATTCGTGGGTGAGGCAACTCGGACCAGAAGTTTTCAGAGATATACATGAATTCTGTAGGTATTTGTTCTGATCTGAATCCGGATTTTCAATTTGAATCATGGTCAAAGGTTTGAATTCCTCTTTTATGGTAACAGCCTTTATCACAAGAAACGTTGAGCCAAATCGGCCCACTAGTTTTTAGATTACAACTCTCAAACGGACACAAAATAATAAACACATCGCATATTTCAATGTGGTACTGTCTTAGGCGAGTGAGTGATTATCAACAGACTTAAATATCCTATTGAATGAGCAAAGACGCAAGGATTGGCACACGAAGACAGGCAACTGCTCTGTGATATGTAGTCCCCGGTTTGCCATGGCCTCGCTCACAACTGCCCAACCCCCTAACATATATTCGGATGGAGTTGATGGACCATGTAAGCTACCAGGTTCGCCACGTCCATCCAAATATTTTTCATATGCCTCCACCCATTGATGGTCAAGAGCAGACTAGAATTATGTGAGTTGAAGATGAATTATCGCTTATCGATGCAAATCTAAATAAGAAATGGGAACAGTGGTCCTGATTTTTATGATTACTAACAGTTCATATGCTCTATTAGAGTTGACAAAAGTTTATATATCAGGTTATATGATGGATTCATGATCGCATCACTGATGGGTGACACTGTGGCGAAGTGTCGCTTAGTTCATGTCATGATGTACAGCATAGTACGAGATGAAATGCACTTCTTCTACTGCTACTACAACTACTGTTTTCTTGGGTGAATGGAGTGGAAACGTCTTTCAACTGTAATCAGTTTTCTCCAGAATTCTCCACTGTGTATTATTCATCGCGAGCATCCAAATCTCTTTAAGGTACGGGTATCTCTTTATTGGTTCATGATTACGT
Source organism: Chaetoderma sp. LZ-2023a (assembly GCA_034401795.1). Lineage (NCBI taxonomy): Eukaryota > Metazoa > Mollusca > Caudofoveata > Chaetodermatida > Chaetodermatidae > Chaetoderma > Chaetoderma sp. LZ-2023a. The sequence goes on along the minus strand of CM067373.1, from coordinate 176,604,332 downwards.
TTTTACTTCTAATTGAAAAATATTTTACAGGTTAGTGTTATGGCGTCCTCTGCACGCATAGTACTTGCTAGTGCCTAGAACTGAAAATGGAGGCATCCAGTTTTAGCTATACCTCACCCATCTCTAGCTAAACGCCACCAATGCGTTGGCCGTGCTAGGATCAATCGATCCATAAAATCCCTGACTATCAATTTCAATAAAACTAAACGGGTAAGCTGTTGCATATTTTGAAACTAAATTGACTGGGTAGGTATGGCATGAAGCTATATAAGGGTGTGTTATTCAAATAAGAATAGAGGAATTCAGTTTTAGCATTGTCTCGCCCATCTTTAGCTAAGCTCCACACGGACTTCGTCCATGTTGCAATCGATCGATCACTGGACTGCCCGACTTTTAATTTCCAGAAAACTATACAGTTAAGCTGTTGCATATTTTGAAACTAATTTGACTGGGTTGCTGTTGCTGCCTACGGAAACAGCTTCGAGTCAAATTAGTTTCATAATATTCAGCAGAATGTTGATTAAATTGTAAAGACATACAATTCGTACAACTTTTCTGCTCATTAAGCATTTGTGAGGACTATTTTGTTTCATTCATGATGTAATTGATTATGACATCAGTCTACACGTCACGTAGTTGATTATGACGTCATATTATTGACTGACAGACTGGAATCCTCCATTGATGATATGTATGATGGGTCCTCAGATGAAATTACCGGCGGGCATTAGGAGGTCACAGTTGATGCCATTCTGACACATCATCGCGGCGATTCCTTCGGGCCATCATTGCTCTCTGCTCCTGTTAATGAAGTGTGTAAAGGCCATGGCTGGACGTTAGCCAATGACAGCGGGTCAGGTTCAATATCGGTGAACTGATTTTCTAACCATTGTCTGATTGTCTCAACTTTTCACTGGCCAGACCCAATGAAGTATGCGTCGGAGTTGTGTACAACGACTGTGTGTCATGTCATGGCGTTGTTTAATGCTTAGGCTGCTCTGATCATATTACGACAGTCATCTGTAGACGTGATGTCATTTATTAAATCAATTGATTTGTAGATGGCCCGTTCTTTCAGACAGATGATAAAACGACACTTTCGGGAGGTCTCCTCTACTAGGTTCATGAGGCTAACTTAATTACAAAGCATGAAATAGACAGATATAAGACATAAGTAATGTTCATCAATTGATAAACTCTAGCCATCCTAATCCAACATACCATTTCTATTACCGCGTTTTCATGATGGATGTCTGGCATCCATATTTAATTCTATATTCTGACCAGCCACAATGAAGATGTTTCCCATGACACTCCCACATTCTGCAGATGTTTTGCATCAACCAGTTAGATGTGTAGTGCTGTATGGCATGCCACCATGATGGGTGGATGAACAAATAGATTGGCATACTGATGGAGAACGGAAATCATATACACACTCATATGTAATTAAATATGTGTTCTAAATACCGCTTCCGAAAGTCATAATATCTACACATCCGTAGCACCCAGCATATCCTTGGACCCAAGTACACCCATTAGACTAATATTATTGTTACCATATATACATTTTTAATGTACACAGTGCAGATTGTGCATTGTTAATGGTCAACCGGATTCCAGCGATTGCGTTATCGTAAATGACTGACACTAATGAATACAGGTCACGATATCTTTCTGTGTATGGTCTGTCTATATGGTGCGGGCAACTTCCATACAAGGACAACAAGCTGTTGTAGCCGTTATCGCGAGACTAGCATGCCTAGGTCAACCGATTTCTGTCTGGATCCCAAGAAACCTCAGTTTAATAAGACTAACGCGCTACATACTGTGCAAAGCAATGGAGGGATGTGCTCAGTCTGACGTCATAATCAATTCGACACTAATTAGCTGCCATCATAAGCAAAATGACGTAGTTCCGTCACGAAAGTGAAGGCCCAATCACGAGTGTCAACAACTAATTATATGTCCTTGATGAATTTTTAATTAAGTAAACACTATTTTGAATATTTCGAAACTAATTTGACAGTGAGTTCTTGCTGCCATAGGCAGCAACAATTCCAGGCCAAAGTAGGTTCGAAATATACAAGAGTGCACCTGTATAATTACCTTGAATTTGGAATTTTCCGTATTCAGGTTTCAAAACATATAAATCGATTCCAACAAGTGTACAAAGTGGGAGGCCCTTAGCTGAAAGTGGGAGGGGCATTGCAACAGGCATATTAACTTATGTCACGCTTGTCTCGCTATATATTATATACCGTGACACGGGTCCAAGTATTTTTTTCGCCGTTTAATGACTGAAAATTAAACCAAGACGCCTTTCATAGATTTTTCAAAGATTCATCGGCATTTGGTTATTAAAACTGAATATATTTCTTTAGCGGCACCATAGAATTATGAAAATGCAATTCATTGAATGCGTATTGTATATTCCACCACGCTAGTGCATGCCTAGTATTAGAGGGAAATTCCTTCAATTGCATCCACAATCAATAAACATCTAATACCATTCATTGAAAAATCTCAAATGCATTCAAAATGTAATATTATCCGCTGAAAACGCTTAATAATTCATTACAGCAGATGGTAATCGCGTGTTCCTTTCCTCCAACATATTACCCCCACATTACAAAATGGACCTTTCCATTTTTAGCTATGCCCCGCCCATCACTAGCTAAGGTCCACCCACACCTCGCCGTGTTGGGATTGATCGATCCCCAAATGCCCTAGCTATCAATTTCCTGAAACCTATACAGGGAACCTGTTGAATATTTTGTAACTAATTTGACTCGGTGCTGTTGCTGCCTATGGCAGCAACAGCGCCCAGTCAAATTAGTTTCAAAACATTCAACAGAATAATTATTAAATAGTAAAAGCAAACAATTTGTACAACAACGCATAGACCGTCTTCAAATATGCGTTCGTGACGTACTTAACGACGTCATTCATGAGGTCATTCTTTATGATGTCATTGTACACATCACGCAGTTCATTATGACGTCATATGATCGTTGGGTACTCTGGAAAGGTGAATTGGTATCATCTAACACGTGTGCAGCTGATTACTGGATTAGTTCCAATGTTGTCATTTATATTTTATAACACGGTTTCCGAAAAAATCCATAACCATTTGATGAATGCGCACTGAATGATTATTGTCGCGATAAAACTCTCCTCATCAACATGGACAATGACAATGACACGATTTCCTCAGATTATTACACTCTTTTTCTGTTTTCACATTTCCTAAATGAGAGGGTGTTTACTGTTTGGATGCACGATTCATGAACTGTTGGAATCGTTTGTCCATAATGCACGCGGAATGGAAGAGTTCCAGTTTATCCATCAACCATATTACGTCATAATCAACTTCTTAACGGATATGATGACGTCATAATCAATGACGTCTTGAATGTTGTAGATCATCAAGAACGCATTATTGATGACAGACTAAGCGTGTTGTAGGAATTGTGTGTCTTTACTATTCAATAAACATGCTATTGACTATTTTGAAACGAATTTTACGGATAATCAATCTATTTGCTTATTGAATGTCCATTTGTAGGCCAAGAGCAGACTAATTTTGATAATTTAATACTGGGATAGCAGGCTCGTTTACCTAGACACAGTCATTCAAGTTGTAAATTTTCAAAAATAGTCTTCATTTGGCCTGCAAATGGACCTTCGTCGAGACAACTACAGAGTCCGCTTTGGCCAGTTGTGGCCGGTTTCGTCATGAAAGCGTTAAATGGTAAATTAATAAAATAATTCAGACACTTTCCTGAAGGACAATTACCGGTTCACGATAAACCTATATCTGTATTATTGTAACGTCAGCTAACACGTGACGTATTTGAACATGACGTCAGATACATGTTCGACAGATTGGTTCCCTCCATTCTTCTATTAGACGTTGATCATGAAATAAATAAAGGATGTGAAACGAGGTCTCATCTAATACTACTATTATCAACGGAGTCGAAAATTACCACATCGCACGAGATTTATCGTCGAGATTGATAATAGTGATATTAAATGGGGTCGAGTTTGAGATTGTATTCATCATATAAATCAATATGTTGACCAACTTTCCAATGACGTTGATCCGTGAAATCCGTTTGACTGCAGCATTGCATCATTGATATTGTGACAGAGAATTATAACACGGTTTACAATGTGAGCACGGTTTACTGTGCTAGTACTGATCATGAAAGCTTGGCTTACTGTGCCGGTACTGACCATGATGCCCCGGTTTACTGCGCAAGTACTAACCATGGTGGCACGGTTTACTGCGCAAGTACTGACCATGATGGTTCACTGTGCCAGTACTGATCATGGTTTACTGTGTTGGTGTTGATCATGATAGCACGGTTTACTGTGCCAGTACTAGCCATGATAGCATTGTTTACTGTGTCAGTACTGATCATGATAGCATTGTTTACTGTGCCAGTACTGATTATGATAGCATTGTTTTCTGTGCCAGTACTGAACATGATAGCATGGTTTACTGTGCCAGTACTGATCATGATAGCATTGTTTTCTGTGCCAGTACTGAACATGATAGCATGGTTTACTGTGCTGGTACTGATCATGATAGCGTGTGTTACTGTGCCCGTACTGATCATGATAGCGTGTGTTACTGTGCCCGTACTGATCATGATAGAGCGGTTTACTGTGCCAGTACTGATCATGATAGCATGGTTTACTGTGCCAGTACTAGCCATGATAGCATGGTTTACTGTGTCAGTACTGACCATGATAGCGTGTGTTACTGTGCCCGTACTGATCATGATAGCGTGTGTTACTGTGCCCGTACTGACCATGATAGCGTGTGTTACTGTGCCCGTACTGACCATGATGGCGTGTGTTACTGTGCCCGTACTGATCATGATAGAGCGGTTTACTGTGCCAGTACTGATCATGATAGCATGGTTTACTGTGCCAGTACTAGCCATGATAGCATGGTTTACTGTGCCAGTACTGATCATGATAGCGTGTGTTACTGTGCCCGTACTGATCATGATAGAGCGGCTTACTGTGCCCGTACTGATCATGATAGCATGGTTTACTGTGTCAGTACTGATCATGATAGCATGGTTTACTGTGTCAGTACTGATCATGATAGCATGGTTTACTGTGTCAGTACTGATCATGATAGCATGGTTTACTGTGTCAGTACCGACCATGATAGCATGGTTTACTGTGCCGATACTGACCATTATGGCATGGTTTACTCTGCCGATACTGACCATGATGGCATGGTTTACTCTGCCGATACTGATCATGATAGCATGGTTTACTGTGCCGGTACTGATCATGATGGCATGGTTTACTCTGCCGATACTGATCATGATAGCATGGTTTACTGTGCCGGTACTGATCATGATAGCATGGTTTACTGTGCTGGTAATGATCATGATGGCATGGTTTACCATGCCGGTAGTGATCATGATAGCATGGTTTACTGTGCCGGTACTGATCATGATAGCATGGTTTACTGTGCCGGTACTGATCATGTTGGCATGGTTTACCATGCCGGTAGTGATCATGATAGCATGGTTTACTGTGCCGGTACTGATCATGATAGCATGGTTTACTGTGCCGGTAGTGATCATGATAGCATGGTTTACTGTGCCGGTACTGATCATGATAGCATGGTTTACTGTGCCGGTAATGATCATGATGGCATGGTTTACCATGCCGGTAGTGATCATGATAGCATGGTTTACTGTGCCGGTACTGATCATGATAGCATGGTTTACTGTGCCGGTACTGATCATGTTGGCATGGTTTACCATGCCGGTAGTGATCATGATAGCATGGTTTACTGTGCCGGTACTGATCATGATGGCATGGTTTACCATGCCGGTAGTGATCATGATAGCATGGTTTACTGTGCCGGTACTGATCATGATGGCATGGTTTACCATGCCGGTACTGATCATGATAGCATGGTTTACTATGCCGGTACTGATCATGATAGCATGGTTTACTGTGTCAGTACTGATCATGATGGCATGGTTTAATCTGCCGGTAGTGATCATGATAGCATGGTTTACTGTGCCGGTACTGATCATGATAGCATGGTTTACTGTGCCGGTAGTGATCATGATAGCATGGTTTACTCTGCCGATACTGATCATGATAGCATGGTTTACTGTGCCGGTACTGATCATGATAGCATGGTTTACTGTGCCGGTAATGATCATGATGGCATGGTTTACCATGCCGGTAGTGATCATGATAGCATGGTTTACTGTGCCGGTACTGATCATGATAGCATGGTTTACTGTGCCAGTACTGATCATGATAGCATGGTTTACTGTGCCGGTACTGATCATGTTGGCATGGTTTACCATGCCGGTAGTGATCATGATAGCATGGTTTACTGTGCCGGTACTGATCATGATGGCATGGTTTACCATGCCGGTAGTGATCATGATAGCATGGTTTACTGTGCCGGTACTGATCATGATAGCATGGTTTACTGTGCCGGTACTGATCATGTTGGCATGGTTTACCATGCCGGTAGTGATCATGATAGCATGGTTTACTGTGCCGGTACTGATCATGATGGCATGGTTTACCATGCCGGTAGTGATCATGATAGCATGGTTTACTGTGCCGGTACTGATCATGTTGGCATGGTTTACCATGCCGGTAGTGATCACGATAGCATGGTTTACTGTGCCGGTACTGATCATGATGGCATGGTTTACTGTGCCGATACTGACCATGATGGCATTGTTTACTCTGCCGATACTGATCATGATAGCATGGTTTACTGTGCCGGTACCGACCATGATAGCATGGTTTACTGTGCCAGTACTGATCAGGATAATACGATGTACTGTGCGATACTGGACTAATATCTGGGTATTTATCCAGTACCGGCACATTACGCTGTGGTTAAGATCATGGTAGGTAGCGTTACGTATTATCTTTCTCGCGAAACCACTTTTATCGCGCTCGAATGGAGGAATCCAGTTTTAGCTATGTTCCGACCATCTTTAAATAAGCTCCAACCATGTTTCACTGTATTGGGATCGATAGTTCCGTGCATTCTCTGAATCACAATCTCCAGATACGCTGATGAACATGTTGACACTAATTTGACTGGGTGCTCTTGTGAAAAGTGAAATTTCTTTCAAAATATACAACTGCATGTTTATTAACTAGTAAAGCCATATAATTCGTACAACAACGCTGTGTCAGTCGTCATTAAGCGCTTGTGACGAACTTATCTACGTCATTCATGACGTAGTTGATTATGACGCCATCCTACACGCCACCTAGTTGATTATGACGTCATATGATTGATGGATAAACTGGAATCCTCCATTATATCGTAATCATTCTTCTCATTTGAATAATTGATTTTTTCTATTACGCAGCACAGTTTATCGGCACACCGCATTGCTAATATAGCGGTTATTCGTATGCATTCATCATTGTGTCCAAATCCTGCCAAAATTACTAGGGCCTAGAACTAGGAAACACAATCACCAACCAGAGTCGACAATTATATAGCTTTGACCTGTGTGCAGTTTAACATGCGTCAGAAATTCATGATTTCAGGATCTAAATTTCCTTCCGTAAGCACAAATTCTCGGCTGTAGATCTCTACGTCATAATTGGTATTGCGGTGATTAGCAAGAATACATTTGTTTGCTATTTCTGGCGATCGTGGAGCGTATCCGCATGTAATCATAGCGAGTGAGTTAATGCAGAGAAACGTGATGATCGTGATGTTTTCGATGCGTATTATTTGGCATTGTTCATGCTATATGCAGTATATCATTGAATTTGAACTATCATACATGTATTGTTGTGTCCCGCAAATAGTCTTCCTAAGATGCCGGCCATGTGTGATGTTAGCAACAACTGTCAGAAACGTCCTTGCCAGGCGGTTATTGTTATGTGTGAGACAATGGAATAGATAATGGTGTGTTCCGGTGTAGGAATACACCTCACGAGCCAGAGTCTGCCGTTTATGACTAAGATTTGCATTGACTTTGACCAGTGGAACAAACCGAGCATTCATCAACTTGACGTTAGGATTACGATTGTTTCAAGCAATCCTGAAATAAAAGACCAAACAATGAATGTAACACAAAAGATTGACACTAAATGATTGGAGTTCAAATTATAACGGTTCCCTGGCCTTGTGACACGTATGCTGCTGCGCTTCTTCCTCTTGGCATAGCAATTGTGTGTCTTGATTTGGTTCCAATTTGATTATGTAATGATGACATATAGGACAAGAAGCAAACACCTAGCAAACACATGGTGCATCGTCTCCTTCCTCGTCTCCGTCGTAAAAGTGATATCTATATCTCACATTCTGCTTGGTAAAAACCGCTTTCAATATTGTCTTCAAAAGTATACACAGCGAGTGTGGTTGTAGTGTCCCAAAATGTTTTAATGAATTTAGAATCCAAATATGTAGTGTGGTTCTTTAGGCGGTGAAGGGATAAACACACATCTCAAAGAAAAATCCGTATTCGAACAGAAATGCGTTATGCCATGGCACAATGACCCGTATTCGGACATTATGTGTCTTCAATGATCAACATAGACATGTTAGTCAATGATATGTTGAGCCTTTGACACCAGGCAAATATAAATATGAGGCATTACCAAATGTAGAGGGTTCTTTCTCTTGCCTAAGTTGTCATGCTTAGTTCACAACATTGTACTTATCAAAAATATTTTAATATTGTATATATATATATATATAGTATACAAATTAGAATAGTTGATTTCTGTTTGAAAACTCGTTGGCTTCAGACGCATCCTCACTGTTCAAGTCCACATATCATGTCTAGGACAGCTTCACGTGCGGACGTGCCTTTCATCCAATGGCAGAAACAGCGCCAAGTCAAATTAGTTTCAAAATGTTCGACGTCATGGCTGTTATCGAGTAATGACACACAATTCGTACACCTCATAGAATATTAATAGTTACTTACGTACTTAGATACGCCATTCATGGCGTATCTTATTTATGACGTCAGTTTACCCGTGATGTATTTGATTGTAACGTCATGTACGTGACTGACATTTTGGATTCCTCTATTCTCGGTCCGATATACATCTTCTCAGTATACTAGTTCAAACAACAGCCGATACTGCCGCATCAGTGACCGTACTCACTAACTCAGTGCCGTTATGCTAACACTTTAACCCTCAGGATTCCTGAGCGATTAGAGCTTGCCTATATAGTTCTCTTGAAATTAAGACACAGACTTTGTATCTACTTCAAGAGAACTATACCGGCGAGCTGTTGAAGGTGCTGAAACTAATATGTCTGGAACTGCGATCAGACAAACACATTGTTCAGTATAACCTAGGTTATTTGGATCTGATTAACTCCCATCACTTGACAAATTCATTTGTCTACTTTGGACCTATTCCGAGCATTGTTATAATGTGAGCCTCTGAGAAACAGTAATGTCCAGTTTTTAGCACTTTGGATGCCCTATGTGAATATCGTTACAGTTGCCAGCGAAAGTGACTGGACTCCGCAAATGGCATGCGTGGGCACAATTATCTTTGGCTTTGTTTTCTACAGATGCAGCTAATCTCGTTATTGCGAAGATGTCACAATTTATATTGATCGGGATATACATTACACACACTCATTCCAAATTTCTCTGTGCAGCTTGGAGCAGCTAAACCATTTGGCAAACTCTCAACTGGCAACATGATAGAAGACATAGAGAACAAGGACACTACTGGAGGAATATGTAAATATAGATTACGGCCAAGTGAACGTTTCTTTACCATCTGAATGTAGATCACCCATTCTTCATCAGTTTCGGAAAGTATTCCCATGTTTAATCTTACAAGCTTCGAATGGAAATGTATGGCCGGCTGTCAGTAGCTGTTGTAGAATTTCTTACAGAAAAGCTCTTGACATGTATGAATGTTTAACCCATTAAACCTTGCAAACCAGAAACGACAAATCCTTGATGATACAAGGAAAGTTAAACATTGTGCATCCAATGTGATTTGAGGCTGTTGCTGCCTATGACAGCAGCAAGTTCCAGACATATTAGTTTCAGCACATTCATTTGCCAATACTGGAGTTATCCGCAGATGCTATTATTGCTCGTGTTCGTCATCTGTTCAGGTGCAGCACTTGCCTGGTTTCATCTATTTGTTCTGCCCAGTGGAGTAGATGGTAAGGTGACCATCCGCTCGTTTGACTGACCTCTGCTTTATTTATTTTCTATTATTGGTATCGTCTCGTCTGCTATGCAGAATCACAATTCCTCCACATCTGATACGTTCCAGCTCCGGTTAGTGTTCTAGGCTGTATCTACGAAGGGCAATATTCCCTTTGCAGAAATCACCACAGTATTTTGTAAACTTGGTGCAGTTTTATTCTCCTTAATGAAGCGAATATAATGCCCAATGCATAATGGACCATTCCAATTCATCCATCAATCACATGCCGTCGAAATAAACTAGGTCGCGTGACGTGTATGATGATGCCATAATCAATGACGTCATGAATGACGTAGATAAGTTTTGTCACGAACGCGTAATTGATGACGGACTACGCGCTGATGTACGAATTGTATGTCTTTACTATTTTATAAACATGCTGTTGAATATTTTGAAACTAATTTGATTGGGCACTGCTGCTTCCATTAGTTTCAAAATATACAACAGCTTACCTGTATAGTTCTCTAGAAATTGAGATTCAGAGAGTACAGGAATCGATAGAGAGAGCTCAACAAGATCTTTTAATCAGCAGCTCCTCAATGTGTCTATATCTCAAATGAGCCAACCGTTGTTGTTGTTGTTGTTGTTGTTGTTGTTGCTGCTGCTGCTGCTGTTGCTGTTGTTGTTGTTGTTGTTGTTGCTGTTGTTGTTGTTGTTGTTGTTGTTATTGTTGATGTTGTTGTTGTGCGGATAATCCATCTCATGCTAGGTGCACCAACGTAATGTGGGAAGTAGTTCGAAATTAACATCAATATATTTAAACGCAACGCAGAAACGTCTAGAAAGTCAGTGTGATCATATATCTGCTCGTATGCAGTTCCTCATTAGACTCATTGCGTGTACGTGACATTAATGGCTGAAACTGAGTGTTGGTGGCAAACAAGGTATGCTACATGGTGAAACAACATTCTGCAAAATAACACAATATTACAATTGGTTGCTCAGAAACATCTTAGAAATGCATTAGTCATTCTCTTAAAAAATCTGCTGACGATTTTAGAGGACAAGCTAATCAGAGCAGGACAAGGAAGGTGTGGGTCGATGTGTTGATAAAATAGTAGGGTTAACGATTTTCTTCTACTGAACTGATAAAAAAGCGAACTGGCCACCGCTATCTACTCGTAGTGAAGTGCACGCTATGCAGCTAGCCGCCGCACTTGCACATAATATGGTCTATATTACATGCAGACAGTTGTGCTTCAAATGTTTCTTAAATGGGAGCATGTCACACCGCAATAGTGTATCTGCATAGTTGTGTTGAGATTAGGATTCTGGGAGTTCAAATTTCTAAAGTAAATATCGTCTTATGCAATAGATTATATCCAGAAATTTGACTGATAAATATGCACCTGCATGCATTTCTGTCTGCGGATACGAATTGTCATGCGAGCAGATGTTTTTAAAGCTAGTCTTCTGGAAGCTCAGAAGTGGTCTTGGACATTCTTACATAATTGTCCCCGGTTTGCTAATCCTAGTGCAAAGTGTCTTATCCTGCCATTGAATTGGTATTCTTGCTAGGAATGCGTATCGTATTTCGTTAATTAGACAATTTAATGGATTCAAGCGTCGATGGTGTGAAATGTTTCCGTGCGAAGAAGTACTTGTAAATCAGACATGATACTGTAGTTTATCAGAAAATCACGTCCTGAATTAACCCTTTGAATACGAATGCCGAATTCGAAATCAAATTTACAATTTAATACATTTTCTTTAGAACATTTTGAAACCAATCTGACTGGGTGATGTATTACGGCAACTGTTCCTGTCAAAATCATTTCTAAATATTCAAAATGCTTACTCATATTGTTACCTTGAAATTGGGATTCAGGGAATTCAGTGTTCAAAGAGTTAATGGAATGTATTTAACTGATCCCGTGAAGACTGGATAGCTTTGGCATAGTTGGGGTCAGGCCGTCTGTTGCTAACCTACATTTTCTGTACGTTGACATTGTTGTCAGCGACCCTTGCCGGCGATCAGAGACGCATATATCAGTGTACATCGTCAACACACGCACGCACGCACGCACGCACGCACGCACGCACGCACACACGAATACATACTCTCTCTCTCTCTCTCTCTCTCTCTCCCACTCCACCGCCTCCCTCTCTCGAAAGAGAAAGAGGATGGATGAGGAGAGGAGTGTAAGAAGATGGGGATATGGGGCACGTGCCTTCCTATGAATTTTCATGTGGCGGATATCTAATGCACAAAACAGCTAACCACCATGAGGTTAGGTGACGCCCCTCTACGCATGGTTAAAAACATGCACTCGCTTTAACATATATTTGTGATCTTTAAAACGTACATTCCAAAATGACAAATTCTATTTTTTGCAGTATGTGTTATGCTGAGTATATTGAAAATAATATGACTGGGAGCTGTGGCTGCCTATGGCATGTATAACTCTCTTGAAATTGACATTTTGAGATTTTAATTGTATTCAATTTCGATGCACATGTATTTGATTCAATAACGTAGTTAACAAACAGATTTTCTTGTGGATACATCAGCTCATTCGACTATAATATTGGCTTCGCTGCCACCGTCAAAGCACCTCTAAATAACCTTCAAGAAATGAAATTGTCCTGACAGTTTCTAAGTGGAACCATTGTTTAAGAGAGCAACATAAATGCAACCTGCTAACATAGTTATATGTTTCCGCAGGAAACAATGCGCCGTTTGTGGAGTCCTTATGCCAGTAATTGGTTAGGGTAGGAAGGCTAACACTCTAGGCCAGTGAAACACGTCTCCTGGGTCAAGATGGAAAATGCCCTCGCCAACCGTATGTCATTACACTGCCATTTTAATGCCAATGACATTAACGCCAAAAGGACAACTAGATCGTATTGACCTCAAATCAAACCAAGTGGATGTCTACTTTTATCAAACGAAAGAATGTATCCAACTCTATAGCGTCATGCCAATTTTGTCACACCAAATACAATCAGCTTCTGAATATTAATTCGATCCTCTTTTTGGCCGTGTTCCCACTCGAGAGTTAACCCGGAGTAACATCATACTGGCGTTTGGCATTACTCCGGAGTATCTCTCTAGTGTGTACCCATCGTTTAGTTGCCTTTTGCTCATAGCGAAGTAGACTTGAACGAATGGGAATACACGACTACTGTTCCTAATATAGGCTGCACATTGGTTCAAATTACTAAACTATTTCAGTTTATTGAAGGGACATTGAATTTCATATAGCAGGGTCTTTGCGGTAACGATGTCATTTAATGAAGCTATCGCCACGTCTCGAAAGCAGCAGGTCTCAGATGAGCAGACGTGTCTCTAGATAGCCAATTACAACGGGTCGTAGCTGAACTCTGGTATTAGCACAGTACAACTTTTAAATAAGTTAACATGTTCTAAAAAGAAAAACAGAAACATGAACTAGTTAGATTAATTTTGAACACGGTGTAAGATATGTTTAGGCGGACATTTTTTGACTTAATTTGACTGGAGGCCATTGCTGCCGTAAGTTTCAAATCATTCAACAGTACGTTTTATTTTATTTGAAAACATGTTACGTTATTTGTGAGCCGGACGTCCTATATCTAGCCCTCCGGGATATCGTTTGCAAGAGTGAATCGATTAATTACTGCCACTCTTGAATGGCTATTACTGTTTGAATGTGAAACTGTGTGTCCTGGATGCCTCCCATCCACCCACACACCCGTAACATATTTCATTAGCTCGTGCTTAAATTGTGTGTGACTTCTTCAGGATGGTAAGAGAATGTTCTTCTGGTAGCCTCGCTTTGAAAAAGATAGTTACACATTTAAATTGAAAAGGCTAAATATGTACAATCAATTACAATGCCAGAACTATTCATTTGAATATTTTAAATCTTATTTGACTGGACCTGTTGCTGCTGTCTATGGCAGCAGCAAGAGATGCCAGTCAAATAAGTTTCAAAATAATCTCCAGCTTACAGGAATGGGTGTCTTGGACCGTTTTCTGTGAATAGAGCGTTAAATGCGAAGGCGTGTGGAGATGGGCACACACAATTTGACAAACATAATATAATAAAATAGCAAGCCACCAACATAGGAGTGAACACATTAGTGTAGAGCCAACATATGAGGAAAGAAACAAGAGATTGCATCGCAGCTAGAGAGAGAGAGAGAGAGAGAGAGAGAGAGAGAGGGGGGGGGGGGGAGAGAGAGAGAGAGAGAGAGAGAGAGAGAGAGAGAGAGAGCGAGAGCGAGCGAGCGAGAGAGGGAGGGAGGGCGGGAGGGAGGGAGGGAGGGAGGGAGGGAGGGAGAGAGAGAGAGAGAGAGAGAGAGAGAGAGAGGCGAGAGAGAGAGAGAGAGAGGGAGGGAGGGAGGGAGGGAGGGAGAGAGAGAGAGAGGAGAGAGAGAGATGGAGGGAGGGAGGGAGGGGGGAGGGAGGGAGGGAGGGAGGCAGGGAGAGAGAGAGGAGAGAGAGAGAGGGAGGGAGGGAGGGAGGGGGGTGGGAGAGTGTGAGTGTGTGGTCGGTAAACAGGGGCGTCAACAATGGGGATAGGGTGGGGCGAGGACTTTAAGCTGCTCTAACATTTTCTGATTACACCCGCAAATTTCGTATGACTTATGAATGCGTGTGAACGTTATGTTTCAATACAATATAATATTTGGTATGTGAAATATGGCCTATGCATACATACGTGGATAGTACAACCAGCTCTTTTAATACAATAATTTGTTCTCAAATTTCTATGTCATGGGCCCTCACCCCACCGCTAATTCTCAAGCCTGGCGCCGCCACTGTTGGGAAATCGTGCAGAATTGTACCTATTTCTCTGTCAGTGTTCGATTGAACGGACTTCGTTGATATTTCATGAACACAGACTACGCCGTTACAGGCGAGCATACATCACCACATGCAGGTCAGTACACAGTTGACTCATGGACCAATGAGCCCACACATTTACACGTGAGCACATGTGTGCGCGACCCTCTGTCAGTGTTCGATTGAACGGACTTCGTTGATATTTCATGAATACAGACTACGCCGTTACAGGCGCGCATACATCACCACATGCAGGTCAGTACACAGTTGATTCATGGACCAATGAGCCCACACATTTACACGTGAGCACATGTGTGCGCGCACACATGTCTCCTGAAGAAGGGCCCTGCTATATTACTGGTTGCGCCTGTATCGAATTTCTGTGCCACTTCTGCATCGTATGTTCCGTTGTTTAAGATTGAGAACAGCAGCAATTTCACAGTGACGGTGGAACGTTATTATCAAACATCCCTGGGAAACAATTCAGTGACAAACTCGCGCTCGTGCCAGCTCTGACCTAATTCAGAGAAAAACGTTAACTATATTTGCTTCACGGAGCGTGCATGTGCAACTATTCCTAAGGTAGTGTTCACGCTCATTATCAACCAGCGGGTCTCATTGTGTTGATCTATGTGACGATACCAGAGCGGCATGTATACGTACTTCGTTGATTAGGCAATCATTGTCAGCCGGATATGATGGCGGGTAGGATGATTATTAGCAATTGAGAAATACATTTATGCAATGTTTATATCTGCCACCATTAGAGTAAATTAAACTTGTAGTCCAGGGTAGTTAATGAGAAGATAATCATTCTGTTCGGCTGAACTCTTATTTCTTCCTTTGATTTATTGGCATGGTTTTGTCATCTCTGCTGAATCACCATGCCAATGACGCTCTGACTCGTTCCAGATCCAGTTGGCCTATGCTTATCCATACTGTATCTGCGAAGAGCGATGCCATCTTTGCAGAAAATACAGGCTTCCATAGACTGGACGCAGTTTGGTTCTCCTTATTGAAGCGAATATAATACACCTTGTCTTGTTCTGTTGCGAGCCTACATGTGTTCAGCAGTCAGTAGGAGTATCCTGATTGCAATGGACCTTTCTAGTTTATCAATCCATCATATTACATCATAACCAACTACTTGATGTATAGGATGACATCACAATCATGGCGTCATGAATAACGTAGAAAAGTACGTCACGAACACATAATTGGTGACAGGTTAAGCGTTGTTGCACGAATTGGATGTTTTTACTATTTAATAAAGATTCTGTTTAATATTTTGAAACTAGTTTGACTGGGCGCTGTTTCTGCCACGTGGAGCAACAGCATCTGTCCACATAGTTTTACAATATCCAACAGGTTGCCTGTATAGTTTTCCTGGAAATTAATAGTCAGGGCGTTTAGAGATCGATAGATCCCAACATGGGCCACGCATGGGTGGAGTTTAACTAGGGATGGGCGGGGCATAGGTAAAACTGGAACGGTTCATTGGTAGTGAGATGTTTCACTATTTTTACCTTTTAAACAACATTGCGTGTAGCGATATACTGGCAAACGGACTCAAGTGACCATCCCAGTCTTTGTGAAACTTTGCTGGAGAGAGATGTGATCTGCCACTCAAGTACATGACGCCATAACCAAATATATCATATGTTAGCTGACGTCACAATTAAAATGACGTCGCTCCGTCATGAATGTCGAAAAGTCTGTCATGATAGTGTATCTTTATATGTGTCCTTAATGCACTGGCTATTTAGTATTGCTGGATATTTTGAAACTAATTTGACTGGTATGTGTTGCAATTGGCAGCAAGCGTCTCCGCTCAACTTAGTTGCAGAATATTCTATAGCTTACCCCTATAGTTAAATTGAAATTTAGATTCTGTGACTTCAGGTTTCACAGTTTTAAATATATTCCAACGCTTGGAAAACTTGGCCGGTGAATAGCTAGAAATGGGAAGGGCATAGCTAGCGATGGGCGGGGCACAGCTTGATATGGCCCCCTCTATTGCTAAGGACGTCAGTCAGGAGTTACGATAGAGAGATTTAAAAAATCTGAGACATTTCTAACTATAGTGCATAACCTGGCATGGCAGCTTACTGGGCCAATGCTCAATGTATCGGCCTGGTATCGACACAGCATTGACACAGTAAGCTGCGTAATCTCGGTATAGTGTAGCAGTCGATTGGCAATTTTAAAACACACCAGCACACGAGGTTACGCAATGCTTTCTACTTGACTTTGCATCTTCAGGACAAACAGATTAAGAATGCGATGGCTGACAACCATGGGCACTTTGAATAAATGAATTTTTCACTTGTCATGCCAATCCCGCTTGAATAATGTATTTTAAAACATCTTTTTATGTATTGTAAAATATCGTTTTAAAGCACACATGAAAAGCTGTGATGCAGGATGACAGCTACTATTAAATGGATTTTCTAAAGTCATTCACTCACGCACGCACACACGCACGTACGCATGTACGCACGCACGCACGCACGCACTCATGCACGCACGCACGCACGCACGCACGCACGCACGCAGGCAGGCAGGCACGCACGCACGCACGCACGCACGTACGTACGTACGTACGCACGCACGCACGCACGCACGCACGCACGCACGCACGCACGCACGCACGCACGCACGCACGCACGCACGCACGCACGCAGACAGACACACACACACACACCACCCCCACGCCCGGAAGATATTAACCATTTTCACATTTCGCACAACTTCGAGTTAATATCACCATTTGTCTGTGTATCAGCAGTAACCGATGGATATCCATTATCATTGTGAGTCCACAATCGTGTTTCTCTTGTTTTGGTAATAGAGGATTCCAGTTTTAGCTAATCGCTAGTTAAGCACCACCCACACTTCCGTCGTGTTGGGATCGATCGCTCCCTGAACTGCCTAGCTATAAATTCCCTTAATATTATACATGTAATCTGTTGAACAATTAGTTTCAAAATATGCAACAGCATCTATAGTAAATAGTAAAGACACAATTCGTACAACAACGCTTAGTCCGTCATCAATTATAATATATCTACGTCATTCATGACGTCATTGATTATGTCATCACTCGTCACGTAGTTGGTTCTGATTCTATTTGATTGGTGGATACATTGGAAAGGTCCATTACAATGTTATTAGAGGAGGGAATTAGCCACCATTGCAAGATAATGAAATTTAGTTCATCCCTTTGCTATTAAAATCAAGTCTTGAAAATGAGATTTTGAGATTTTAATTGAATTCAATTTCAATGTACATGTATTTGACTCCATTACACAGTTAACACACTGCTTTGTGGTGGACGCACCGGTTCATTTGGCGGAGACTGTAATATCTGCTTCAAATAATCTCGAAATATCCTTCAAGAAATGCCGGTGTCCTACCAGTTTTTAAGTTGAACCAATTGTTCAAGAGAGCAATATAGATGTCAGCAGCTAAGATAGGTATGTAATGTTCCCACATGAAACAATGTGTCGTCTGTTGAATCCTTACGACATTAATTCGTTAGGATAGAAAGGCTCAGTTTCACACTCCTAACACACGAGAGCAGTGCAACACGTCTCCTGGGTCAAGCCGGGAAAGGCAATCGCCAACTGCAGGTCATTCCACCGCCATTTGAATGCCAGTACCATTAATTCAGAAGAGACAACTAGGTCCAATCGACGTCCGTTAATCAAACCATGTGGATGCCTAATTTTATCAAGGCGAAAGAATGTATTCGGCACAATAAAAGCGGTATTTAGGCATTTACAGTCACATTTAAGAGACTAACATCACTGGAGATAATTTTAGTAGCCTATAGCGTCATGCTGATTTGACCACACAAAATACAATAATGCTTCTGAATATTGATTCGACCCTCTCGTTGGCCGTGTGCAAAGTTGAAAGTTAATCAGAAGTAACTCCATACTGACGCATGGCGTTACCCTGGATTAACTCCCTTGTGAGAACACGTCGTTAGTTGCTTTTTACTTCTCACGAAAGTAGATGCGAATGAATGGGAATAAACGACTACTGTTCCTAATATGTGCTGGACATTGGTTCAAATTACTGAACTACTTCAGTTTATTGAATGGACACCAAATTTCATATAGAATGTTCTTTGCGGTAACGATGCCATTTAACGAGGCTATCGGCACGGCACGTCTCGAAAGCAACAGGTCTCAGACGAGCAGACGTGTCTCTAGACAACCAATTGCAATGGCTAGTAGCTCAACTCGTGTGGCAGTACAGTATATATGTACGATTACTGTATTCTGCGGCTGTAGTAGTAGACACATCCTACAGCTGCAATCAGCCCTTCTTCGCTTTTGCCCACTGTGTCTTGTCCTCATACAAAATAGACTTCAGTCAATGACTTGAGTGTACCTAATCTTGCTTTCTTGAGGTCACCTCATTGCACGCTTAGCAGATTTATGCAATGACGTCCTCTCCTGACTCTGTATTTGCTGGCTCCGAGTAGGGCGAATTCCAAGGTTCTCTGTGCTGGTGTGTCTTCTGGCATCCTTAGCACATGGCCAAACATGGACCATCTTTGCGAGGCGACTTTTACAGACAGCGGCGGCGTATTACACATCTTGTATAGTGCATCGTTGGAAATTATGCTCTCTGACCATCGGTGTCCAGTGATGGTGCGTAGGTGTTTGTGGTGGCAGGCGTCAAGTTTGTCTAGAGCTGCCTTTGGAGCATCCCAGCTATTACATTTATACACCATCAAGGATGCGCAGGTTGCATTGTATAAACTTAGTCGTTTTACCAAGTGCATCTTTGATGTACGAATCCATTGCTTCCAGGAGGACTGGAAAGCTATGTTTCCCATGATGCAGCATGCAGCAAGGTCAGCAGTACTGCAAAGCAGCGAGCCCATGATTTTACTTTTCCTCCATGGTTCGCCGCCACGGAGTTGATCGTAATTTTCTTTAGCTTCATGCTTTGTAGATAGGTATATGTTATGTGAGTGAACTCTGTTTTGGATTCATTCATAAAGAGATTCTAAATTTTTAGTTTGCTTGCATATATTGGGAGAAGTTCGCCAATGGGGGGGGGGGGGTGGGGGGGAGGGCGTTTCCTCATCTATAAAGTCCACATCGTCGGCATTTTCCATCTCCAGCGGTATGCCCAGTATTGGCAGTACAGTGCAGCTTTTAAATAAGTGAACATATTTTAAAAGGACAAACAGAACCACGTTGGTTAGGTAAATTTTCACCAGGCTGTATGAAATGTTCTGCTGGAAATTTTAGACTGAATTTGATTGGAAGCCATTGTTGGCATCGGTATCAATGGTTTCCAATACATTTTTGTTGAAAATATCCAGCATTACGTTTTGCTTTGATTGGAAACATGGTAAATAATGTTTACGCCATCTAGCCCTCCGGGATAGGGATTACAAAAGTGAATCATTAAATTACTGCCAGTCTTGAATGGCAATTATTGTCATTATGTGAGACTGTGTGCCCTAGATACAACGATAGGGTGCCCCCACCCACCCACACATGATATTTCATTGGCGAGTGCTTAAATTGAGTGTAAGAGAATGTCCTTCTGTCTTATTCTCGCTTTGAAAAGGCAGTTACACATTTAAATTGGAGAGGCTAAATACGTAAAATCATTTGCAAAGCAAGAACCATTCTTTTGGATATTTTGAGTCTACTCTGTCTATGGCAGCGGCATGAGGTTTCTGTCAAATAAGCCCCAAAAAATTTTTCAATTTACAAGCATGCGTGTCTTGGACCGGAATTTCTGAGAATTCAGCGTCAATTGCGAAGGCACAATGCTTGCTAACACAATTTGACAAACATAATATAATAAAATAGCATACCATTAACATAGGAAATAACAGAAAAAAGGAAAAAAAGAACCAACATATGATATTTGGTATGTGAAACGTGGTCTATGAGACCCTCATCCTCCTCCTAATTTATAGGCAGCAACAGCACCAAGGAAAATTCGTTCCAAAATATTCACCAGCTTATCTGCAGTTTTCTGGAAAGTGAGATACAGGGAGTGTAGGGATCGATCGATCCAAATGCGGACGATGCGTGGGTAGAGTTTAGCTAGAGATGAGCGGGGTATAGCTAAAACTGGATTCCTCCATTTTGTATTGACCATGAGTTGCTGTGATTTAGAAGTGTTAAGACATTTATATTGGGAGTAATTTAACCAGTTAGAGTAGCAGCAATTTTATAATGGCGTGGGTAGCTATTATCAAACACCCGTGGGAAATAATTCGAGCTCATGCTAGATCTGACCCAGGTTAGAAGAAAACAACGCTAACTATATTGGCCTCAGGGAGATGTGCATGTGGAAGTATTCCTAAGATAGCTTTCAACCTTATTGTCAACCAGGGAATCTAGTTATGGTAATCTAAATGGCGATATCACATCAACATGCATAAGAACGTCGTTGATCTGCCAATCATCGCCATCTGGATATGCTCGCGGTGAGCATGATTATTCGAAATTGAGAAATTCTGTCGCGAGGTTTAATAATAAACGAAACCATTAGTCAGGTTTATTAGCTACCCTAGTCAAAGATTGAAGTAGCCTCTTCAATCTTCATCTACCCAAACGTTACGAATATGATTTGGCGAACAGTCTATGGGTGAAGCTTCTGGCATCACAATCTATTTGACGTTATTTGACAAGATTTTGAGAATATGTTTCTGGCATCTGTTTAACACCGTGTATTACTGCCACATTATGTTTCTCCATGAGATATCGAGTCAGTGGAGGAATCCAGTTTTGTTTGTACATCGTTCATCTCTAGTTCAGCTCCACTCACGCTTTGCCCGTGTTGGGATCGATCAACCCCTGCACTCTCTGAATCTTAAGTTCAAGAAAATTATACAGGTAAGCTTATGAATATTTAGTAAAGACATAACATTCGTACAACAACGTTTATTCCGTGAGAT
Source organism: Chaetoderma sp. LZ-2023a (assembly GCA_034401795.1). Lineage (NCBI taxonomy): Eukaryota > Metazoa > Mollusca > Caudofoveata > Chaetodermatida > Chaetodermatidae > Chaetoderma > Chaetoderma sp. LZ-2023a. The sequence continues at coordinate 176,582,382 of CM067373.1, read as the reverse complement.
ACTTAGATACGCCATTTCATGACGTAATCGATTTTGACCTCATCCAACACGTCAGGTAGTTGACTATGACGTCATAGGATTGATGGATAAACTGGAATCTCCCATTGCACTACAATGCTTTACCATCTAGCTGGACTGTCTCAGCTTGGTGTTGTATTTGATGTTCCTCCAGAATGGCTTGCGAACTGTAAAAGCATGGCACACGTTAGCAATCCTGCCTGTGACATCATCATTCATTTGTCCAGTCTTGCTCAGAATGCTGACAAGATACCTCTGAACATCTTTGATGACCCCCACCCCCCCACCCCCACCCGGCCTCCAACTAAGGTGTATCTTGGTAATCGTTGCGCCTCATGATTGGTTCGCTTAACTGTATCAAATGCTGTCAAGATTTTACGCATAAATACGTTTCGTCATCAGTGACTTGATGCAGCACGTTCATGTGGGGAAAAATCAATCGGCCCTCCAATTTCTAGCCATGACGCTCCCATTTCTAGCTATGCCCCTCCCATTTCTAGCTAAGCATCATCGAGTATGTTATCACGCTTCAATCATTTCTAATCCGTTGATCGATTAATTCATAGAATCTCAATTACAAGGTAATTATACAGACCAACTGTTGACTATTTTTAAACTAATTCGACTGGGGGCTAATGCTGCCATTGGTAGCAATATCTCCCAGTCAAATTAGTCTCAAAATATTCAACAGAATGTGTCTTAACCTCTTTATGACGAAGCCGGCCCAAATCGGCTTCTGCAGTTGTCTTGAGAAATGTCCATTGACAGGCCAAGTGAAGACTATTTTTGAAAGTTTACCACTGGAATGACTACCTCGGTAACCGAGCCAGCCATTCCATTGGTCAACTTTCAAAAATAGTCTTCACTTGGCCTGCAAATAGGCATTCAATAAGCAAATATTTTGACTTTTTGACCAAATTTAGTCATTAAAGGTTTAAATTATAAATTCACCAAAGGCATGCAAACTGCTACTGTTGGCCATTTGCCAATTTCGTGACCAACCTACGTCACTTCTATTATGACGTCATATAGCAAGTGCCATACATTGATTATGACGTCAGATACGTGTTTGACAGATCGGATCGCCGTATTAGGTTATTCATGACAGGCATAGACTGTGTATATCGTTATCGTGTAAACATTTGATGAAATTTCATTTGAACTATATCCTGAAACAATATATTATGATAAATTACTGACGAATTTTGCAACCGATACGAGTTAGTGGTTTATAATGATAGCATAATTTAACCCTGGTCACGAATTCCATATTAAGAAATAAGTTAATAAGAATTTATGGGTTCCACCCTCAAAGGCTCAGAAACAATTTCCATAAGACATAATGCACACATCTTAATTTAAAGATTTTATTGTGCAATGTTTGAAGAATGTGTTTAGCAGGAAATCTCACTACTCGAGCGTCCTCACCACACTTCCAACATCGCTTGAGATTGGTCGAAGCATGTCTTGAGGAAAGTGAACGTACTAGTACTGATTGATCTACCTGTTGTGACCACAGTAGATTAGTGTGTTTCCAGTATGCCAACAACGACAAGAAAAGATCGCACGATAGTAGGCTACATAATAATTGGTCTGCGTGCCCATAATGTAAGGTATACGTTCAAATAGCAGCGCGTGTGATCAATTCGACACATGAATATACAGAGTTTGATTACGCAAATAGACCATTCTGCGCGTGACACACCTCACTGACCAGCGTAATTATTGGATGGATTATAGCTACGTTGCAATACGCTAACCTCATTTACCCCTTATATGTCTGGCCGTCTACGGATGTGATGTGGCTTATTCCGTACGATGCAGAAACAATATGTTGAATAAGTTGAGACTAATTTGTCGAGAAATTAGTGCTGCCGAAGACATCAATAGATTCCAACCAAGGGATGGTCCGACTAATTAGTATACTAGCATAGTCACTGAAATTATGATACAGCTACCAAAGTACAGACTGATAAATTATATCCCAATTCTAAGCCACGACATCCATGCATTATTTATTGTATATAAATTCGCAATTGTACATAATAATTATCAAACTAATTTACAATTGGCATCGATGTTTAGCTAGTCGATGCCCTTGTGAACGGCCATACATCGGTGTGTGCATATATTTGTGCTAGGGAGAGGCGGGAGGTAGGGGGAGAGGGAGAGGTGGGGGAGGATGGATGGAGCAAGAGGGAGGTGTTGGTGGGGGAGGGGGGCGAAGAGAGAGAGAGAGAGAGAGAGAGAGAGAGAGAGAGATAGAGAGAGAGGGGGGGTGAAACGATGGAGGGAGGGAGGGAGGGAAGTAGCTAGGGGGAGGAGGGGGGAGATGGAGAGAGAGAGAGAGAGAGAGAGAGAGAGAGAGAATGGAAGGATGGATTGGTAGATGAAGAGTGAGAGATGGGTAGAGAGGGAGAGACATATCTTTATCCTATGACTGTTTAACGATATTTGGAATTTGCCTAAATATGAACACGCGCATTACTATATAATCATTAATTTGTAATCTGCCCATAATCAAAATAAATCACTTGTTGGATAGTGTCACAATTAATAAAATAAATTCGACACGAAAGTTGCAGATGTCCGACAATAAGCGGCAACACGAACCTTTCTAGTTAATCCATCCATCATATGACGTCATAATCACATACGTGACGTGTATGATGACGTCATAATCAATTACATCATCGTCAATGACGTCATGATGACGTAGATAAGTGTGCGATTAACTCTGAGCTGATGACAGATAAAGCGTTATTGTACGAATTATATGTCTTTACTATTTAATAAACATCTTGTTGAATATTTTGAAAGTAATTTGACTGGACGCTGTTCCTGCCATAGACAGCAGCTGCACCCGGTCAAATTACTTTCAAAATATTCACCAGCTTACCTACATAGTTTTCTGGAAATTGATAATCCGGGAGTTCAGCGATCGATCGATCCTAACATTAACGAAGTGCGGGTGAAGCTTAGATAGAGATGTTCGGGGCATAGCTAAATTGTGATTCCTCCATTATATATATTTCATGAATTTATAATTCAATGCATATTCTGGCGAATATTTTGAAACTAATCAGTCAAATTGGTTTCAAATATTCAGCATCTTACCTGCATAGTTACCCTGAAAGTAATCGCATTCATGACTTCATTTGTCACTTTCGCTACTTATATCACATGAAATAAGTACACCGTAATAAGCCAATGTTCCTGTCGTTTTTAATTACAAATTTTGTTTATGTAAATCTATTTTTCCAGATATGGCAATATTATGTTATATTTGTGAGATCATGGGTTGGTGTGTGGGGGTGGGGTGAGGGTGCGGGTGATTTGAATCATGACAGTCTCCCTGTGTTTATGGCTAGACTTGACCTTTCCAAATTATCAAGCAAGCATATTAAGTCGTAATCAACTGACGTGACGTGTAGGATGGCATCATAGACTTAGTCTGTCTTAAGCGCTTAATAGTCCGTCAGGTTGTATGAATTGTATGTCTTTACTATTTAATAAACATTGGCAGCAATAGCACCAAGTGGAAATACTTTCAAAATACTCAAAGGATTCAACAGCTTACCTGTGTATTTTTTCTGGAAATCGATAATCAGTGAGGTCAGAGATCGATCGATTCAAACACGAGCGAGGTGTGGATGTAGCTGAACTAGGCGTGGGCGGGGCATAGCTAAAACCGGAAAGATCATTTGCATATGAATGCGTGATTGGAAACTGTAATCTACCACTATCGAAGTTCCACTCTCCACAAGGAGCCGTGTATAGAATTAAAGTCTACCCATTTGTTCTCGAGATATTCCCATTCCGGTTAAATACATTGATCTGAAATCATTTGGTACAGCAGATAACATTTTAGAGCTACAGTTTTCCTCGCTGCAATGGAGAATGATAATACCAGTAATTTCACAGAATAAACCAATTTGAGACAGCGATGCGAAAGATAAGTGAAGATCAATTTAAACATTCATTTTATGTTATCAGTAGCTTGTTAAATATATACTATTTAAACAAAATAGCATCCACAATAGCCGTCCATATTTGCCCATGGAATCACTTACATCAACAGCTGGGCTAAATGGCAAACATTCTAGTTGATGGCTGGACATCCGGCTGGTTCATCTGGGATGCATTTATTTTAGTGTGTGGCCTGTGACCACTGTGTTTGTGCCTTTGAAGATTCTCGCTAGTCTAAGCGACGTGTTTCCTTTCGTAGTTCCAGGTTCCATATGGAATAAGAAAGATTAATATTACTATCATCCTGTAGAAATTGGCGGCACCAAGAAGGGCCAGTTGCCCTACAAGAATGTTTCTCTCCCATTTGACCCCCCTAATAAATTTCTACGAGGATAGTTCGTAGGATTATTTTATCGAATCTGATGTATACAGTATTGCTGTAGTGGTCAATAGAGGAACAGTGCCAAACACAAGCCTAGCTGTCCCTCTCTTGACCCCACCATCTATCTCCTAGTATCACCACTACCAATATGTGAAAGACTGAATTATGTTTGAGATTGTTTGTTTGTTTATTTGTGTGTTTGTGTGTTTGTTTACTTATTTGTGGGTTTGATTATTCTTTTGTTAGTTAGTTAGTTAGTTAGTTAGTTAGTTAGTCAGTCAGTCAGTCAGTCAGTCAGTCAGTCAGTCAGTCAGTTAGTTAGTTAGTTAGTTAGTTAGTTAGTTAGTTAGTTAGTTAGATTGTCTGTTTGTTTATTTAATTAGTTGTTTGCTCGTTCATGGTTTTGTTTGTTTATTTAATTAGTTGTTTGTGTGTTTATCTGGTTGTTTGATTGATCAATTGTTTGTTTATTTGGTTGTTTGTTTGTTTGTGTGTTTGTTTGTTTATTTATTCGTTCAGTCGTTCGTTCGTTCGTTTATGTATTTGTTTGTTTCTTTGTTTGTTTAATCATTCGTTTATTTATTTATTTATTTATTTGTTTATTTGTCTGTTTGTTTGTTTGTTTGATTATTTGTGTGTTTGTCCATGGCTATTTCTTAGGAAAGTAGTGATTTGTTTCATATTTCACACACTATCGGCTGTTTCAGGAAACTAGATCTAAAAAGATATTCTCTTGAATTTGAAACGGGCATGTCTTCGATCGTTGATAATTCTTGTTGTACGTCCATGACGGATCTAGATATGCCCTTATGATTGTGAGGCCAGCCTACGTGTAACACAATTGATTATTATATCAGATATAGGCAGATCGGAAGCCTCCATTACGATAAGCTAGAACGTTGTATTACGTTCCATAAATAAGATGCATGCAACAACTAGAAAACACTTGCTGGACATGCTGACTCGCGTCTTCATGACCTCTCTTGACAATGCACTTAGTGACCCCCATGACCTAGAAAGGTGATCCGGCAACCTCAAGCTCAAAGCAATCATAAGTTGTCACAATATGATGGGGTGTGCTAAATCTGGTGATTCTGCCGCCTCGATTTCCAGAGTTATGCCAAAAATGTGTATTCCAGTATGCAGTTTGTGACCCTGTGACCTAGATATGTGATGCTTTGTCCTTAAACGTGTCACCACCTATAATATAAAAGGATGTTCTAAATTTGGTGTTTCTACTTTGTTGCGTTCCTGATTCGTGGACAAAATGTGTATTTCCGTATGAAGTTAGTGACCCAGTGACTTAGATACTTGAACATTTCACCCAAAGCTAAATTTTAGTTCTAGCCAACCAGAATATGAATGTGTGTTACCGATTTGCTGATTCCTAGCCAAATTAGTTTTAAAATATTCATCAGCTAACCTGCGTAGTTTTCTGGAAATTGCGATTCAGAGAGTGCATTGCTCGATTGATCCCAACACCGGCAAAGCGTGGACGGAGCTTAGCTGGGGATGGGCGGGGCATTGTTAAAAGTGGATTCCTCCATTGCCAATGGCACAAAGTCACGATTTTTAAGCTAGTCTTCCACATGTATGGCACCGGTTCTAGATAATGACACTATTTTAACTTTCTTGCGTCTTAAATTCTAATGATAAAAACAATGACAGCCATCATTATAAGTATACCTTTCTAGAGTGGACTACTCACACGCGGCCCAAGAGAAGACACAGAATGCGCAAGCTGATTATTCTAGAAGGTATCTTGAGGCCAATAATATTTTAGGAAAGCTATCCACCCTTTAACAAGTCAGACAGCGAGCATCACAGCCGACCACTTTGTCAATTTGTTTGACTATACACCTTGAATAACGAAATGAATATGGAGATGTATGCAACATATGGGAGTGACTAGACAAGTCAGTACCCATGTCTCGCCGACAAATGACAATAGAACAAATCTGATACAACAACTCCGCCCTCAGACGAAAGAATCCGACATGTGCAGTGCAGCTTTCCCTAAGCCATCAGCCATTTATGTAACCTAGGAAAGTAGAGACAACACACTTAATTTTAATGATGCTGTTGACTAAAGATGCTCGTTTTCAAAATTAATTGGACGTGCAGGAGAAGCGAACATGATTGCCATGTTCGGCACATTGTTACTGAATGTGGCATGTGTGCTTACGTTAGGGCATGCACGGATATCGAAAATTCGGTTTAATTGCACATCACAAGTTGTCACTCTCGAGCCAGAAATTTTCTACGAGGTTCTATGGTACCAATGTAATTCCTGACTGCAGGTCACTTGGGATTCAGCGCAGAACGGACCGGTGGGTTTGCGTTAATTAATCATCTACTCCTGAAGAAAGATATGCACAGATATTATAAGATGAGTGACATGCATTTGCCCTTCTCATGTTTATAATGGTAGCCAATTTTAGAACAGTGCTTACCCAGCACTAAGTAGGTGTGTTAAAAATGTGCAGGACAATTGCAGCTAATGAATACATTTCCGGTTGCTATGCATTGCTGAGCGTAGGATAGAATTTAGTGAAATAGAAATCAATTTATTCTCGAATTGAATTGTGATGGGAAATTCATGAGATGCCATAATGATAGAAATTTCACTTTAACAAATCGATTGGAACTAATGCAAACATTGTATACATGTGCCGCGTTCGCCGCAGTGGAGTGAACGTATTCAATACAATGTTCGGCCCATTTTCGACTCAAGGAAATTCTTCAAATAATTTCAACAGATTTTGGAACTTGATCTGAGGTCAAACGAATTTTGTGATTTCTTATTCGAGCAATGTATTATTTTCAAACACCACATGATCTTTCCCTGTAGTTAAGAGATACATATGATGACTTATGCAAATTTGCCTTGAAACATTGTGATTATAATCGATAAATATTTTGACACACACACGCACGGGCGCACACACGCTCTCTCTCTCTCTCTCTCTCTCTCTCTCTCTCTCTCTCTCTCTTTCTCTTCCCCTCTCCTTCTCTGTCTTTATCCACCCCTCTCTCTCTCCACCCCTCCTCTCTCTCTCTCTCGCTCTCTCTCTCTCTCTCTCTCTCTCTCTCTCTCTCTCTCTCTCGCGCTCGTTCTCTCTCCTAAATATAATATCGCACCCACCCCTCTCTCTCACACAGACTCTCTCTCTCCACTTCTTTTTTCTCGATATGTTTACCTTTCTTGCGTTCAGAAACATGCATTTACATGTGAATCGATTCGCAAGAAACAAATAAATAACTGGCAATGCAAGCGGCACATGTGGAACAACACCGGTACTGCAACACTAACTGTCCTCCATGAATATTTGGCGTGACATTCTGCTGGAAAAGTTCTGTTCCCAAGTGTCGGCTCCAGGAGAAACAAGCAACAATATTCCATACCACTTCAGGGCCTCCATAATGGAAAGATCCGATCTGCCTCTCACGTATATGACGTTATAATAAATCAAGCAAGATGTAGGCTAGCGACATAATCAGCATGCCAACTGAATGACGTGCGTATGACCGTCGAGAACATTGAATGGCCAGTCAGTTGTACGAATTGTATGTCTTTACTATTTACCATTAGGACAGGAATCATCAATGTACGACACATATGCATTGATATTGGGCTCTACCGCCACATTTGAGCTGGGCCGAGAGTAAATTCTTTGGGCCACTGCACCACACCTTCGCCAACACACACGCATGGTCATGTTAGACCCTGACACCAAACACATGATAGCCTCTCAATGCGTTTTCCGCACAGATTAGTAACCATCACCAATAACGTTAAAATACCTTTCCGAGTATTCATTGGCACAGCTGACGCTATCACCCTTACACCCGGCATCTGCTGTGGCCACGTGGTGGAAGTGATCTCAGTGGAAACACACACCCGCACACATACACCTACAGCGCTTTCTGACGATAGCCTACCCGTGTAGGTGTAGGTGTGCTGGGGTGTGTTTCCACTGAGATCACTTCCACCAAGTGGCTACAGCAGATTCCGGGTGTAAGGGTGATAGCGTCAGCTGTACCAATGGATACTCGGAAAGGTATTTGATCGTTATTGGTGATGGTTACTAATATGTGCGGGAAACGCATTTGGGGGCTATCATGGCTGGAGCATCTCAGATCGGGCCGTTTCATACCTTGCTAACCCGGGTTGGTTCGCGCTACATATTCACTATTGCTATACGATGTAGGCGTATTTGTCAGACATGTAAAAACAAATGAAAATATGATGATGATGTTCGTAAGATGGTTAGAAACATCTCAGGCATGGCAACTAATTATCAGCTGTAGGTAACTATTGTAAGTGCAATAATTATAAAGGCAGATGCTGATGAAAGAAATGCAAAGATTGCAGCGTGTATTACCTGGCAGTCAAAAGAGGTGACCGATTTATGTAATTATGAAGAAAGCACAAAGGGCCGGACAGACGGGCGATTTTTTACGCTCATCGAACCGATCAGCGAACATTTTTTAGAAATATGCCTATGCCAAGTGTGACCGCTCTTGCGACGGCGAATTTCCCTAGCTATAAAATATGCTCAAATACTCCCGGAATTCGTCAATATCAAGCATGTTTGATAATTTGCTGACGATAGGCGATCGCCATATAGCTTTTCCTAGTGTGTCCATTGAGCAAGTCACATAATTCACAATCGGTTGTGTATAATCACCGGTAATTTCGTCTAGTGTGTACACCTGCCCGCAGAGTATGTTTTCGGCGCCGATTTCTCTGACGAATTTGAGAACAATACCTTATTCTGAACAAGTTATTTCGCATGACTTTGAAAGCTGTACAGACATAATTCTATTAGAGCTAATTATGAGGGAGCATGCACAATTATAAATAATGATCATACCCTGGCGAGGGAGGACTTGCCGATGGTTAAATCACCTGTAAACGGATATTTGGCTCAATTTTGTCAGAGCGCCGAATTATTATTTAGATTTATAGGCTCCCATCACTAGTAGCAGAGAGATACATTCTATCTAGGCCCCGCCAACGTCTAGCTAAGCTCCGCCCACGTGTACGCGGGAATAAAGTTATATACAATGAATCTCGGATTCCAGGAATCCCAGTCTCAAGGTAATTACATAGGAAAGCTGTTGAATATTTTGAAACTAAATTGAAAATAGATTAAAATTATTCAAGACAATGTTTATTGGCTAGTAAATCAATCAAATACATATAATTGGTACGCTTGACGGGCTTTCAAATGTTCCCGACGGACCTAGATATGTCATTCATTATTCATGTTGATTGTTACGCCAGCCTATAGGAGACGAAATTGATTATGCCATCATACATTTGATTGGCCGATCGGATCAGTCCATTATGACTGAGCTTCACAGGCTCATATTACAGTTAACCAAGAACAGCGTTGCTCACAGCGCTTGCTATTGTTTGAGCAGAACCAAAACGTCTTAACTAAATTGTTGACTACCGATACAACGTTTGTATGTAAAATGCGTCCATTAATAAACAAAACAAGACATCAGTGTTAGTCAAAATGTTGGTATTTTACATTTCCAAATTCAAATCTAGATGTATATCAAGATCTCAAAGACCTTGACCTCAAACTTGCTAATGGCTGTCTGCTGTTCCAAATGGATGAGGTAACTACATGTCCGTACTTATTTCCAATAACTTCTGACAATTCTGAAATAAAGGCAAGATCTACCAAGCAGAAAAATCTAACTGATACGATCTGCATTTTTATATATGTTTCTTTGACGTTGACCTTTGACATAGGTATAATAGGTATGCACCTGCTTGATATAGGTACACATGTTGCCGAGATTTATTCGAGTAGCGTGTACCAATCCTGAGATATAAGACAATATGCTGAGTTAAGCCAAAAACGTAAGCATAAAAATATGTTTAGCGTTAGAGCTTGATAACAAGGGCACAATGACCTTAGCCGTTGACATAATGACCTCAATATGATTGTACCCCATCCCTTTGATATAGGGAAGTATGTTTCCAAGCTTAGTTAACATAGAAAGAACACTCCTGAGCTGTAAAAAGATATGTTGAGTTAAAACAAACACTTAATCGTAAAAATATAGTTTTATACCGAGGTCACATTGACATTGAATGTTGACCTCTTGACCTAAACATCTCGGTGTTCCATGATATAGGAAAACAGGTGTCGAAGTTGAATCCCAATGGGTTGAATCAATCCTGAAATATAAAAGGATATGCTGAGTTAAGACAAAATCTCAACCGAGATTGGGTTTCGACAAACAGACAACCAAACCGATAGACAGATGGAGTAGCCGGACTATCAATCACAATCAATCAATCACATTATATTTCTGTAAGTAGGCTACTAGCCTGTTATGACAGATTTTAAAAACAATTACATTTCTTTATATGCCAGCATGATAGTAATCTGTGTTTATGTCTGCAAAATAATAGTCGTAATATACTGGTTGGGTAGCCCACAGTTTATCAAGTCTCCCCTCAAATGATGCTATTGTTGGTGCGCTATTACATGGGATTTTAGGCTATTCCATGTGTTCACCACTCTATACTTAAAGGAGTACTTTAGGATGTTTAATCGGGGCCGAGGTTTACACAATGTTAAACTATGCCCTCTAGTGATAGATTCTTGTCTTAGTTCAAAGAAATCGCATGCATTTGGGTCATACTTTTTTGTTCTTATTTTATAAGCTTCTATAATGTCGCCTCTTAATCTACGATATGCAAGTGTTGGTATGTTAAGTTTTCTAAGCCTCATTTCATAATTTGGGTGTGACAATCCTGGGACAGTTTTGGATGCTCTGCGCTGGACATTTTCTAACACGTCTATATGCTTTTTAAGATATAAACTCCAAACCGGGTTAGCGAATTCTAGATGTGGTCTTACCAGTGATGTGTAAAGAGTTTTGAATACGAATGTTCGTCTTATAACCCCCATTATGGAATTTGCATTATTAACCGTATCTAATATGTGTGTCTCAAAAGACAGCTTACTATCAATAATAACACCAATGTCTTTTTCAAAATTGGTATAGTTAATTGGAGACCCATTTTTAGTTATTGTATAACTGTAATTGATAAGAGTGGTATTACCAATTCTCATAATTTTACGCTTTTCGTTATTGAAATGTAATACATATCAGATTGCATCTCATTACAATCATCTACTGACTTGATGCCATGAAATAGTTTGGTATCATCGGCATATACATATAATGCACTCGTGTTGCTTACCACATCAGGAAATCATTAATGTATAGGATGAACAGTACTGATCCCAGAACTGACCCCTGTGGGACTCCACTGGAAACCGGCTTCTATTCTGATGGTTGACCATTAACAATAATCCTCTGGCTGCGATCTGACAAAAAGCTTTCTATCCACTTAATAATTTTGGGATTGAGATTATATATGTTCAGCTTATGAGCAAGTCTCTGGTGGGGTACCTTATCGAATGCTTTTAGAAAATCGAAGTAAGCCACATCTATGCGTTCACCAGTGTCAAGTATATGTAGCCACTTGTCTGTAACCTTCAAAAGTTGCAATGTAGTTGATCTACCTGGGATAAAACTAAATTGGCAGTTGCTAAACAGGTTATTAGTTTTCATATGTAGCATTATTGAATCTTTAATCAATGTTTCTAATAATTTGCAAAGAATACTTGTCAAACTTACATGCCTATAGTTGCACGCATCTTTCCTATCTCCATTTTTTAAATATAGGAGTAATATTTGCTTATTTCCAAGGTACGGGTATTTTGCTGGTATTTAAAGATGTTTCAAACATAATTTTTAATGGCAGTGCTGAAGTATTACGTAGTTCCTTTAATACTCGAGGATGGATGCCATCTGGCCCTGGAGATTGTGATATGCTTAATTTCCGCAATTTATTTTGGAAAATGTCAGTGTTTATCCGTAACGTATTTTGTAGTGGGGCAGCCATGGCCTCAATCTTTGGAAGCATACTAATGGAACTAATCGCCATATTGACGAAAATTCAAATTTTCGCCAATAATAATTTGGTTATTTTGACTTATTGATAGAAGCTATTTTACGAGAGTATAGATCGCTGTTCACACAAAACCAACAAATGTTCAATCCGTAACTGGAACAGGAATCTATTACTCCGAGTGTCATTAACTCCAATTAAATGGAAAAATCTAGTTTTCGTTAAGCTCCCGCCCATCTTTAGCCAAACTTTAGCCACACTTCGATCGTGTTGAGATGGATCACTCCCTGAAACCCCTGCCTATTAATTTCCAGAGAACTATACAGATAAGATGAGGAATATTTTGAAACTAATTTAACTTGGTGCTATTGCCGCCTATGGCAACAACAGTGCCCAGTCAAAGTAGTTTCAAAATATTCAATATCATGTTTAGTAAGTAGTAAAGACATACAATTCGTACACCAATGCTTAGTCCGCCATCAATTAAGCGTTCGTGGTGAACTTAGCTACGCCATTCATGATGTGATTGATTATGACGTCATCCTACACGCCACGTAGTTGATTATGACGGCATCGTATTGGTGGATAAACTACAATCCTCCATTTCGTGACACAATGAAAGCAACCAATAGTGTTTGGATCAATATTTATATGCCTCTGTGTTTGCTGACAAACCTGAATACGGCTCTATGCACATTTTATAAATCTGACAGAAAGGAAATTAAATACCACGTATATAAGTGTAGGCCTGCCTTATAGTGGAAGAGAGGCATTCTCTTTGTTAGAATTATGTATCTACTTTCTGTTATAAAACAAATTAGATGCTCTCTATAAAATAATTTTTATGTTAATGATTGTGCCATTAAATTAGCACCGTTCTGTACGTGAGTACGTCCTGCTTTTCGGCGTTGTATTTCTCAAACTGTATCAGAAGATATGTTTCACCATCTAGTTAGTGTGTTACGAGTTTGAAGCAGCACGTTCACGTAATTTGCATTAATTTGTATTCAATGTGGATGGATTTATAACTATGCCCCGCCCATTTATAGCTATGCCCCACCCATTTATAGCTAAGCTTCACCCACCTTTTACGCGTGCTGGAATCGATTTATATACTTTGAATCTCCAATTCCCAGAATCCCGTTTCCAAGTTTATTATACAGGTAAGATGTTGACTATTTTGAAAATAATTTGACTGGCGGCGGTTGACATTACATGGCAGGCTTAAAACTAAACAGACTTGCATACACAGTATTATGCATTTTGAGAAATGGAGGGAGAAATCATATATGATCTCCATTATTTAGTTTTCACTTTCATGCAATTCTGGACTCCAGGTTTTGCTATGCCCCGCCCATCTTTAGCCAAGCTCCACCCACAATGCGCTCGTATTGGGAACGATCGATCCCGGAACTCTCTGTCTATCAATTTCCAGAAAACTGCACAGGTAAAGTGTTGAAACTAATTTGACTAGGTATTGTTGCTGGCAGCAACAGCGCCCAGTCAAATTAGTTTTAAAACCTTCAACATCATATTAATCAAATAGTAAAGACATACAATTCGCTCAAGAACGCTTACTCCGTCAAAAATTATTCGTTCATGACGAACTTATCCACGTTATCCATGACGTCATTGATTATTACGTCATCCTCCACGTCACGTACTTGTTTTTTATCATTGAACTTCGCGCGACCCCTCTGCGTGATAGCACTCAATGATCTGATAGACGTTCCTCTTTGAAAATGAATGTCTATTTTAATAAATAATGATAACGATGGTTATTATGACGATGAAGCTGACTGCATAGTGATAAAACCATATTCCTATTCGCTCCTCACAGATCATGTCTGCATCCTTGTCACATGGTTGTTGGTGGCAATGCGCCTGTGCTGTGCGGTGTCTTTAACATTCGCTTCACCACTTCCTCGGCTAAATGACAGACCTAGACGCGCCAGCATTCCCAGACCGGGTCTCTGCAAGACTGATGATGTCCTCTACACGATGTGTTATCAATGTGGCAAGGAATCAACCGTTCTTCAAGGGTATGAGATGTGCTGCCGAAGGAAGCCAATATATATGCACTTCTGTTTCGATTACTTGGGATAATTGTGATAATAGCTAACCCTGGCTAGTGTGGCATGAAGCAGGTGTCATCTGCATACGCCATTCCCCAAGAAATATGAACGCTGTATTGTAAACGTGTGTCTTATTCCTCGGAGTAACTTTGTGAATATTACCTTTCACATGTGGCATATCAAATCAAATATTATTTAAATGAAAACTAATTTAAGATGAATGTTATCCAATTTGTTACAGTTGTGGAAGGGGGACATTTCTTGTTGTATACGCTCTGCAGATGCATAGTTTTTCAATATTTTACTATATCCCAATTTGGTGAATAATCACAAAAATATGTATGACACTAAAAATTGGAAACAATGAATATTTCCATTGTAATGTGCTAACTATTTCAATCCAACTATTGCAAACGTGTGTATCTCTCGTGGCCCACAACACACCATCCACAGAGATGGCAGAGTCCAACATGTGCACACGAAATGTATTGATATATAGCTTGATATTCCCGCAGTATCTACTGTGATATGGGCTCGAGCAATATCAGCCACCACTAGCTCTGATGATATCCATTGTTTTGATCTTGTCTATGGAGGCATTCAGGAGGCCCGACCCACGCTTTGCCAGTATTGGAATCAATTGAGCCCTGCAGTCTCTGAATCTCAAATTCGAGAAAACTATACAGGTAAGCTATTGAACATTTTGAAACTAATTTGACATGGCGCTGCTGCTGCCTAGGCAGCAACATCGCTCAGTCAAGTTAATTTCAAAATATTTAACAGAAGATATCTTAAATAGTAAAAACATACAATTCGTACAACTTGACGGGCTATTAAGCATTTTGGACGGAGTAAATCGCATCATTCATACTTGATTATGACGTCAACCTATATATGACGTAGTTGATTATAATCCCATATAATTGGCTGAAAACTGGATTCATCCATTGTTCATTGCCATTTCAACACATGAAGGAATCCATTAAATCACGTGGGCAGCTGCTGAATATCCACATGCGTATCTGGACATTATCTTGATAAGTAAGCTATTCCACGATTCCACATGTCAATCAAAGATATGTATGATTCTTTATCGAACTGGCCAATCAAACACTGCTTTCTTCAATGGATAACTGGCTTTCATGAAGGCATAGCAATCTATGGATGATTCCAGTTTATCCTTCAAGCATATGAAGCCATAATCACATAATCACTGTAGAATGACGTCATAATCAATTACGCAATGAATGACGTAGATAAGTACGTCAGGGGCGCTTAATTGATGACGCACTAAGCGTTGTTGTACGAATTGTATGTCTTTACTATTTAATAAACATGTTGTTGAATATTTTGATGCCAACAGCACCCTGTCAAATTAGTTTCAACACATTCAACAGCTTATCTATATAGTAATCTGGAAATGGAGATTCTCAGATAGTGCAGCGGTGGGTCGATCACAACACGGTTAAAGCGTGTGTGGAGCTTATCTAGCGATGGGCGGGGCATAGCTAAAACTGGATTTCTCCATTGTTTAGCACCATGAATCTGGTTTAATGTTAATATTATTATGCAAGGTAATCTCGATAGCGATTTATTTCTATCCATGCTCCTCCCATTTCTATCTATGCCCACCAATTTCTGCTTATGCCCCACCAATTTTTATCTATGCAACGCTAATATTTATATACATATATGGCCTACACATTTCTAACTACGTCACACCTGCTTGTTAAGCTAAGTTCGAAACTTAGAATGTTGAATATAACTTTCAAGGTAACTATGCAATACGCCGGTGAATATTTGGAAACAACAACAGCTCCGAAATTCGTTTCTAAATAATCAATGGAATATTTATTGCATTGTCAATTCATTATAAATAGTATCTTACGATTTTCCTGGTGAGAAATATACGTCATTATGATTGTAACATCAGCTAACGTTGATCATGACGTCAGATCCCCGAATGACTGATTGCGTCCTTTTATGTCATGGCATAGCCAAAGAACCTTTTTTCAAAATATTCAACAGAATGTTTATTAAAGAGTAAAAGCAAACAATTTGTACAACAACGCATAGACCGTCTTCAAATATGCGTTCGTGACGTACTTTTCGACGTCATTCATGACGTCATTCATTATGATGTCATTGTACATATCACGCAGTTCATTATGACGTCATATGATGGGTGGGTACTCTGGAAAGGTGAATTGATTAAAATGCATCATATATCTTCGGACTACGGAAGGAAGAAAAGATTTAGTTAATAAAAGATGTTGCTGCCTTAGATATCTACTGACCGCAAGCTATAAATGGGCACATTCACTTTTAGCTATGCCCCACCCACCTCTAAGTAAGCTCCACTCACGCTTCGCTTGGTATTTATTTACCTCTGCAATCCGGGAATCCCAATTTCCAGAAGACTATACAGGTAAGCTGCTGAATATTTTGAAACTAAGCTGACTGGGCGCTGCCATAGGCATATTAAATAGTAAATACATACAATTCGAAAAACTGACGGGCCTTTAAAAGTTCATAGCGGACTTAGCCCCGTCATGTATAACGTTATTGATTGTGACATCAGCCTACATTTCACTCACTTGATTATGACGCCATATGCATGAGTGACAGATTGGATTTATCAATCGTCACGGTACCATCAGGTCCATTAACTTAGCAGCAGATGTGCCCATATATATCTGCTACTGTGCCCTTAATCCCTCTTAAAGAGGTTAGCGCAATTGATAGCACTTATTTCAACAATTCGTGTATATTTATTTACCACTCGGAACCAACATATGTCAGCTTGTTGGTCATGCTTGTCTGCGTGTCAGATTTTTGATATTTTTGATAAAGCAACCATAGCACGTTCGCAATTGTTTTTCCACAAACAGAATATCCGACCGCATAAACAACAGTACAATAACAAACACCAAAACCAACTCCAAATACACGACCACTACCAACAAAAACAACAGGCACAAGAACAGCAAACCAACAAAAACACGACGCCGACGACGACGACCACCACCACCACCACCACCACGACGACCAGTGCGATGACGACGACGACGATGACGACGACGACGACGAAAAAAGGCCATCATCATCAATAATTAGTTTTAACTAAACTATTGCTTACAAATCTCTAAAGAACAATATTACAATTATTTCTCAATCCTAGAATGTTAAAACATATCTGTAATATAACTGGAGCACAAGGATGATCGTGTATGTGTTAGGTGGTGCTCATGTATATGTTCTAGCTTGAAGTTTGCCAGTCCTCGTAACTATCTCAATAAAGTTATTTAAACCTACCACACTTGGGTTCTATAATGTTGACGTTGTTAGGCATACTATTCTGAATTTGAATGCAATATTAATACCGCGTTGCCTTTCTATAGCGGGCACCTGTTTTGGTGCCAAAGGAAGGTGGTTTGCAAGATGTGTGGTCATATGCTCGTGACACGTTGAACCGTTGCCCCCCCCCCCCAGCTTCTCTTTAGAGGTAGTTTATACACGTAGTTGACTGTTGTATATATTGACTCTAATTTGACAGGAACATGTTGCTGTCATTGACAGCAACACCTTCCCGTCAAATAAAGGAATCCAGTTTTAGCTATGTCCCACCCATCACTAGCTAAACTCCACCCACACGTCACCCGTGTTGGGATCGATCGATACTTGCCCTTCCTGACTATCAAATTTCAGAAAACTATACAGGTAGGCTGTTGCATATTTTGAAACTACTTTGACTGGGTGCTGTCGTTGCCTATGGCAGCAACAGCGCCCAGTCATATTAGTTTGAAAATATTCAACATAATGTTGCAATCACATACACTTCGTACAACAACTCTTAGTCCGTCATCAATTACGCGTTCGTGAAGAACTTATCCACGTCATTCATGACGCCGTGGATTATGAGATCATCCTACACGTCTCGTAGTTGTTTACGACGTCATGTGACGGACGTTTCTTGTCTGAAGGTCTCAAATTATGTCAGACACATTTTGTCTGGAAGGTTTCGACGGCTTGGTTAATGAAACCATCTGCGATAACCCGCTTTTGCTGGATGCTACCACGAAGTTGATGTATGTATATGGACACATAAGAGCATGGCAGAGCACACCACATGTAATCAACCACATGCCCCTCATCCTTGTAGATCAGATGGCGCTTGTCTACCACATAGTGCACATCCGTATCGACCACATGGTACAGGTCCTTGGCGACCACCAGGCACAAATCCTTGTCGAAAACATGGCGCACATCCTTGTCGACCACATGGTGCACATCCTTATAGACCATATGGTGCACATCATTGTCCACCACATAGTGCGCATCCGTATCGACCACATGGTACAGATCCTTGGCGACCACCTGGCACACATCCTTGTCGAAAACATGGCGCACATCCGTGTCGCCCACATGGCGCACATCCTTGCTGACCACATTGTGCCCATTATTGTAGACCACATGGCGCACATCCTTGTAGACAACATTGTGCACATTCTTGTCGACACATAGTGCACCTCCTTGTAGATCACATAGCGCACATCCTTGTAGACACCATGGTGCACATCCTTGTAGACAACATGGTGCACATCCTTGTCGACGACACAGTGTACATCTATGTTGACCACATGGTGCACATCCTTGTAGACAACATGGTGCACATCCTTGTAGACAACATGGTGCACATCCCTGTCGACCACGCAGTGTACATCTCTGTCGACCATATGGTGCACATCCTTGTAGACAACATGGTGCACATCCTTGTAGACAACGTGGTGCACATCCGTGTAGACAAAATGGTGCACATCCCTGTCGCCACACTAATGTCAGATGGTTGAATCGAATTCCCTTTCATCTGATAGCTTCTGTATATCTTGGAAACGAAATCCCTGACCTGATTCTGACCAAATGCTTTCAAAGTGAATATTTTTGTTTATATGTGGCGGCCATCTTGGTCACCAAGGTACGCATTTCCAGGCATGAACATTCACTGAGGAGGAACCAAAAGTCATCGGTCGATTTAAGAGGTAGGGACCAATGACGGTGTTATCAAATAAGACATTGGACAAAGCCGCTTCTCAAATCGTCCTGAAAATGGAGGAAGTTAGTTTTAGTTATGCTCCGCCCATCTCTAGCTAAGCTCTCCCCCCCCCCCCCCAAGTCGCCTGTGATGGGATCGATCGATCTTTGCACTCTCTGAATATCAATTTCTAGAAAGTTATGCTGGTAAGCTGAATATTATTAAAGTATTTTGACTAAGCACATTTGCTGCCTGTTCATAATGTGTATTACATAGTAATAGGCTGCTTGATAGGCTTCCACGTGTAGGACACTTATCCTAGATATAGAGACAATATAGACTTTCTTGTTGTTCAAATTATAATGCTAGAAACAATGATGCCACCAGCCAAGTATTGTTCTTGCCTAGTAGAGCTGAGCACGGACAAAGCGTCTGTACAGACAGGAAACAAGATAATTGCTCTACCAGGCATACCGAGGCTAATACGATTTTCAGCAATAAACCACACTCACATTACATCCCGACACATCCAGACCACAGCAAGATGGACTGCTACCATCATCTCCTTTGAGTAAATCAGGTAGCAATTCTCCGACTACACAGAATGATTAACATAATCGATAAGGTCATTTGCTTTAAATATTTGAATTGATTTGCCACAATCTCCAGAGAGCAGATTTGAGTCACACAAGCCGAAGCAGACATCATTTGAAACTGAACTTGGGTATCCAGGTGTACCTCCGGAGTGTAACACTAGAATTCACATGCCTACACCACCGATACATTCATACTAATTAGGCGCTGTGATGGCCGCTTCAGCGATACCGTAAATAGACACCGATGTTCGGCAGAAATTTTTTTTATGTAATGGGGCATCACAAATTGTCATGTTCGGGGTCATAATTTGCTAACATTTTCTATGATATTGTTGTAATTACTAGCTGCAGATCAAGAACGAGTCGGCACAGAGTGGACCCGTGGGCAGGCCTTAGTTAGTTACTTACTATGGGGAACATATATGCGCAGCTATAATTTCACAAAGAGTACAATGCATTTGCCATCTTCATGTTGATTTAATGAAGGAATCCAGTTTTAGCTATGTCCCGCCCATCTTTAGCTAATCTCCACTCAAACCTTGCCTCTGTTGGGATCTCTGAGGAACAAATTAAAAATAATTATACAGGTAATCTGTTGGATATTGTAAACCTAAATTGACTGGATGGTGTTGCTGTCTATGGCCGCAACAGCGCCCAGACAAATTAGCTTCAAAATATTCAACATCAAGTTTATTAAAGTAAAGACATACACCTCCTACACAAATGCTTAGTCCGTCATCAGTTAAGCGTTCGTGACGAACCTCGCTACGTCATTCATGACGTCATTGATTATGAAATCAGTCTACACGTCACGTAGTTGATTATTACGTTATATGATTGATCTATAAACTGGAAGGCTTCATTGCCTGTGGACCTAGGGCCCGCGAACCGTGGTCAATTTCGGTACGATGTAAGTCAATGGTGGCTAACCCTAATATTTTTGGCTACCTAAGGTATTACCGATGATGGGACGAAATTTAATGATGCCGAGATTGACTCGTCCTTGAATTCAATGGACCTTTCCATTTTTAGCTATGTCCCGCCTATTTCTAGATAAGCTCCACCCACATCTCGCTCGTGTTGGGAACGATCGATCTTTGAACACCCTGACTACCAATTTCTAAAAACTACATAGGTAAGCTGGTGAATATTTTAAAACTAATTTGACTGGCTGCTGTTGCTGCCTACGTCAAATTAGTTTCAAAATATACAACATCATGTGTGTGTGAGTGTGAGTATGTGAGTGCGTGCATCCTTATTTCAGCTCGCTGTGTATGCTCATGACCACACAATTACTCAATCTGCCATCATGATCTGTCAAGATTAGATGGGAAGATGAACTGTTTTCCTCTTCTGGCAATTCCGCCTATGGAAGAAGGTTGTGCAAGCTTCTTAAAGCTGCTATGTCACAGTATTTCATTATTGCAAATCAGTCTCTAGGCTATATACATCATCGTGTTGTGTCAAGGGAAGTTCATATTTGCACAATGCTGCCAATAAAACGATGTAATTTCACCATTACCGAGATCGTCAAATAGCGAATTTTTACAGAAATTATTGATCTTATCCATCTAGTTTATATTGTATTCAGTGGGCATCTCATAAATATTCATGCGGGGAAATCCCTCTTATCACGTGACATATTTTTTGTTTCGCTTTCGGTTTCAACCGGTGTCAATTAGCTATTGCTATTAGATGAATGCAGCATCAGTAAATACTATTAACGACTAAATTAAAGGTTAGGCTAGACTAAAACAGGGGAATTAGTTGTAAACTGGCCAACAATACTGGTAAACGCGCACCGCGTATAAGTGAAGGTGGCTTGCGTTATTAGTTATTTCGTGAACTCATCTCGGACTACCTTGAAATTACAAATAGGCGCGGTAAGGATATGGGATGGGAAAGAGGCGTGACAATTTTCAACCGATCGCGTTGACGGACTGATTGCATGATTGACAGATCGGATGACAGACTGCATGAGTGATGGACTGACTGCATGCATGCGTGGCAGATCGGATGACTTCATGGATGAGAGATAGGCTGACAGACCGAACGACTGACCGATGACAGATCGGATGACCAAATGTATACGTGACGGACTGACAGGCTGCATGAGTGACAGCTCAGATAACCCACTGCTCGACCGACTAAATGACAAACCGACCGACTGCCCGCCCACCTGACCAACTGCCTGGGTGATCGACTACATGCGTGGCTGATTGGATGATTGCATGAGTGACAGTCTGATGGACTGCATGAATGACAAATCGGATGACTGCATGAGTGACAGACTGACGGAATGCATGAGTGACATATCGGATGACTGCATGGATGACAGATAGGATGACTACATGAGTGACAGCCTGATGTAGTACACGAGTGACAGATTGGATGGCTGCATAATGACAGACTGATAGACTGCATGAGTGACAGGTATGATGACTGGATGCGTGGCATACTGTTTGACTGCATGACTGATAGATCAGATGGCTGCATGAGTCACAGACTGACGGACCAAACCACCCAGTCACAGAATGACCAACCCACTGATTGACTGACTGAGTGAAAAACCAACCGCCTGCGGGAGTGACAGATCAGATGACTGCATGAGTACCAGGTCGGATGACTGCATGACTGATTGACTGCATGAGTGACAGAGCAGATGACTGCATGAGTGCCAGATCGAATGAATGCATGACTGATTAACTTCATGAGTGGCAGATCGGATCACTGCATGAGTGATGGACTGACTGCCAGGATGACATAGCAAACCACGCACCCACCGACAGACCAACCCACTGCTCGACCGGCTAAATGACACACCGAAAGACTGCCCGCCCGACCAACTGCATGAGTGACAGATCGCGTGACTACATGAATAACAGATCGGATGGACTGCATGAGTGACATATTGGATGGCTGCATGTTTGATGGACATGAATTAGAGATCGGATAACAGCATGAGTGACAGATCGGATGACTGCTTGAGGGACAGCCTGATGGAGTGCATGAGTAACAGATCGGATGATTGCATGAGTGACAGACTGATAAACTGCATGAGTGACAGATATTATGACTGGATGCGTGGCATACTGTCTGACTGCATGACTGATAGATCAGATGGCTGCATGAGTCACAGACTGACGGACAAAACCAGACAGCCACAGAATGGCCAACCCAATGATTGACTGACTGAGAGACCAACCAACTGCCTGAATGAGTGACAGATCGGAATAATGCGTGAGCGGGAGGTCGGATGACTGCTTCAGTGACAGCTCGGATGACTGCATGAGTGACAGATTGGATGGCTGCATGAGTAACAGATTAGATGTCAGCGTGAGTGACTGATCGGATGGCTGCATGAGTTAGAGATCTGATGACTGCATGAGTGACAGATTGGATGACTGCGTGAATAACAGATCGGGTGACTACATGAGTGACAGCCTGATGTAGTACACGAGTGACAGATTGGATGGCCGCATGATGACAGACTGATAGACTGCATGAGTGACAGATATGATGACTGGATGCGTGGCATACTGTTTGACTGCATGACTGATAGATCAGATGGCTGCATGAGTCACAGACTGACGGACCAAACCACCCAGTCACAGAATGACCAACCCACTGATTGACTGACTGAGTGACAAACCAACCGCCTGCGGGAGTGACAGATCAGATGACTGCATGAGTACCAGGTCGGATGACTGCATGACTGATTAACTTCATGAGTGGCAGATCGGATGACTGCATGAGTGATGGACTGACTGCCAGGATGGCATAGTAAACCACGCACCCACCGACTGACCAACCCACTGCTCGACCGGCTAAATGACACACCGAAAGACTGCCCGCCAGACCAACTGCATGAGTGACAGATCGCGTGACTGCATGAATAACAGATCGGATGGACTGCATGAGTGACATATTGGATGGCTGCATGTCTGATGGACATGAATTAGAGATCGGATAACAGCATGAGTGACAGATCGGATGACTGCATGAGTGACAGCCTGATGGAGTGCATGAGTAACAGATCGGATGATTGCATGAGTGACAGACTGATAAACTGCATGAGTGACAGATATTATGACTGGATGCGTGGCATACTGTTTGACTGCATGACTGATAGATCAGATGGCTGCATGAGTCACAGACTGACGGACAAAACCACACAGCCACAGAATGACCAACCCAATGATTGACTGACTGAGAGACCAACCAACCGCCTGAATGAGTGACAGATCGGAATAATGCGTGAGCGGGAGGTCGGATGACTGCTTGAGTGACAGCTCGGATGACTGCATGAGTGACAGATTGGATGGCTGCATGAGTAACAGATTAGATGTCAGCGTGGGTGACTGATCGGATGGCTGCATGAGTTAAAGATCTGATGACTGCATGAGTGACAGATTGGATGACTGCGTGAATAACAGATCGGGTGACTACGTGAGTGATAGATCGGATGACTGCGTGAGCGAGAGGTCAGATGACTGCGTGAGTGACAGATTAGATGTTTGTGTTAGTGACTGATCGGATAACTGCATGAGTTACAGATCTGATGACTGCATGAGTGACAGATCAGATGACTGCATGAGTGACAGATCGGATGACTGCATGAGTGATGGGCTGACTGACCGGTTGACAGACCAAACCACCCACCCTCCGACTGATCAAGTCACTGCTAGACCGACTAAATGACAAACCGACCGACTGCCCGTCCGACCAACTGCATGCGTGACAGATCGGGTGACTGCATGAATGACAGATCAGATGGATTACATGAGTAGCATATCGGATAACTGCATGTGTGACATATAGGATGGCTGCATGGGTGACAGTCTGGCAGACTGCATGAATGACATATCAGATGAATGCACGAGTGACAGATCGGATGACTGCATGAGTGACAGATCGGAATGACTGCATAAGTGACAGATCAGATGACTGCACGAGTGAGTGAAGGGATGACTGCGTGAGAGACAGATCGGGTGACTGCATGAGTGACAGATCAGGTAACTGCATGAGTAACAGACTAACTGACTGCATGAGTGACAGATCGGGTGACTGTATGAGGAATATAGACTGACAGTCGAGACTGCATGGGTGACAGATCGGATGGCTGCATGAGTAACAGACTAGCAGACTGCACGAGTGATGGATTGGCAGACAGGCTGACAGACCAAACCACCAACCCAGCGATTGACCAAATCACTGACTGACCAACTAACTGATTGTGTGGATGACTGACTTAGCAAGGCATGAAGCTGTCAGTCTCGGGTATGCCTATCCTACACGCAAAACGTGAATAGACGACCTTTATCCTACATTTTATAATGCCTAGTGCATAGAATAGGGCTACGGAACTGGCATAGGTGTGTACAGTACCACTTAAAATCGCTGAAATCACATTCACTTTAAAATAAGCCGCCAGCGTATTACAATTGTATCATAATAACAACGGCCACATGAGGAGAATTGGCACTGGGCCGAACGCCCTCGACGGGATTATTCTCCGCTTCAATCGCGTAAATACTGTTGAATGTTCTTATTCTAGCGCGCAAATATCTTCATATGATTCAATATCAAGCTGTCACCAAAAGGTTGATACATGAGACACGCTAAAATACGCGAGTAGGAGAAGAAAAATATGTAGCGTAACGTTAGCAAACTCGTCGCTATCACGAGAAATTTGTCTATGCGTTGTGACATACTTTGCGACTGGGGACGCCCTTTTTCTTATTGAAAGGCTGTTCCACCTTTTCACGAGGCACAACCTACACATTTTAAATAAAACTCATCCACGTTGCATAGTTTTTTATGCACAATTCAATTTCAATGATAGGGCGCTCAACATGGAAAATCATTTGATATTCCATTAGATTGCATAAATATTACGCTAAATACGCCTGGAATATTTTAAGTTTGCTATTATTTTTCATTTAAGACCACTTGGTGTGACATAGTACCTTTAATAACATCGTCTTCAGGAAAGGAACATTCATCACCAGATTTAAAAGCAAATATAGGCTACCCTGAAGAGGAGCTATCCTAACTTTTCTTATAAATGTACCTTCTAATTCATCATTATCCACACTGTCCACCAAACCAATATAATAGTGAATCTTGGTTTTCCCGGAAAACTGAACTATGCCGTAATCGTCAACAGTCGGAGACACATCTTCATCGATTGAATTTCTTTTATTTAAACTTTCCTCGTCTGTGGAGTCATTGAAGCCTAAAATGGTGACATCAATGGCTTCATCTGAGCTTTCACTTCCGGTGAAGGAACACGCTTCTTGTGTCTGGGTTTTTAATTAGCTGCTTTTCAGCAGCTTTGCCACACCGTTTTTGTTCACGTATTTTAAAAGCAACTTCAAATTTCTGCCTTTTCTGATGTATCTGTTAGTATCCTTGTTTTACCACACTTTCTAGTTCCTGTAGTCTTTCGTGCGGTAGCTTTTGGAAGCGGCAATATGTCAGCTGGAGAGATGTACTCCGCATTGGGTCTGCAGCTGTTTTGATGAGGAGTGTTGGCTATTGTGACTAAATCAGCGGAGAGTGATACAGATGGTTGCGGGGCATCCACGGATGGAAGTGATGTTGCACCAGACACAGATGGTTGCGTGACATCAGCAGATGGAAGTGTGTGGCACCAAACACAGATGGCTGTTGAACTTCTGTAGGTGAGGCCACTGTGTGTGGGCCGGTGGTTGGTGGTAGCACTGCGTTAGAGTTAGTTTGTTGTCGCTGGATATCATTAGCCGGAACAGCGGTGGTATGATTTGGTCTATCTGAGACCATAATCTGAGACCATAGATGATTCAAACTCAGAATCTGGAAAGATATCTCTATTAAAAGGAAAGATACTTGTGGATCTGAATCTTGACAAGATGCTGTTTGGTGTCATAGCACTAACGAATGCTGTATCTACTAGTGTTGGGATGTCATAAACAGTGGCGGTTTCATTGACAGAGGCATGTATCCAATACAAGAAACGTCTCCTCGATCATGTTTTGTAATTGGCCGCTTTAGTGTCATTTGATCAGTGCAATATTCTTTAGCCACTAATCATATTGATTTTCCTCCCGCTACATCACTGGCCGCCTGTGTCAGTATATCTAATCGTGTTGCAACGCTGTCTGTCTTTCGTTTGTATAGTCTCGTTGACCTACCTTGCGATAAGTTGATATCACAGCATGGGGATAGTTGAGCCACCATGGGATAAGTTGATCAATGACACAACTTTCCCCATGTCCAGTGGATCATCATACCCCATACCCAACATTTTGAATGATAATATGATACATTTGACACCAACATACGAGCAGGCATAGTTCATCTGTAATACAGCGCACCTAAGTACCCACAAACAGAGACTAGAGCGCGAAATTCACGCCCTCCCATTAAGATATAAAATGTAATTACTTTTTATAATAACAAAAATACATTAATTGACGAAAATCGGTTTATTTGATACTGTAAACTTACTGTGCGCAGCATAATGATGATTTGAACACAGGAGAGGCTTAGTGTCTTAATCATCCAACAGATGGCTCCAGTAGCTTGATGACGTATCTGAATATCACGTGAGAGAGGGTGGCTCAACTTACCCTTAGGCGCCAACTTACCGCAGTCTCCTTGAAAACATGTCTGGTTATTTTCTCGTATGCAAATCATATGCACGGCTCGGGATGGAGTGTGTGTGTGTGGGTGGGGGGGGGGCTGTGGTGGTTCATGGTGTGGGTGGAGTATTAAGCACGACTACCTCGGTTACGAAAGACTCCAGTATCGTTTCCTGATAATGTCTGCAAAGGAGGTTGTAGGTCTTTCCAAAATATGCAGTCATGGCGAAGTGCATTTATCTACAAAAGCCTTCCAAAACAAATAGAAAGTCATAATAGGTTAAATAGGCTTTGGTTTTTGTTGCCACTATTGTCAGACCCGGATAATTGAGGAATCCAGTTTTAGCTATGCCTCGCCCACCTCTAGCTAAGCTCCACCAACGCAGTGGTCGTGTTGGGATCGAGCGACTATCAATTTTCAGAAAACTATGCAGGTAAGCAGCTGAATATTTTCAAACTAACAGCGCCCAGTTAAATTTGTTTGAAAATATGTAACAACATGTTTATTAAATAGGAAAACATACAATTCGTACAACAACGCTTAGCCCATCATCAAGTAAGAGTTCGTGACGAGCTTATATACGGCATTCATGACCTCATTGATTATGACGTCATTCTACACGTCACGTAGTTGATTATGACGTCATATGATGGATGGATAAACTGGAAAGGTCCATTACCACAGGCATGAATATCTTACTATTTTGATTATGTGCCTCGCCCGTCTGCCATGAATACATAACCACGGAATATAACCATTAACTATACACCTTCCAAATGTTACTTACAAGTAGCATTACATAACATGATATCATTCTCAATGAAATTTACTTATTAAATGGTGCAGCAAAATCTTCAGCATCAATTCTATGCCATGGTATCATCTTTTTGTCATTATGGTATACGGAAATTGTGTTTAATCAGGGCCGAACCTAAGGCAGTGCAGCAAGTGCGTTTGCGCACATCCCTCAAATCGTCTGGGTCCTACCAAAACTGACACAACAAATTATTTTTTATTAAAAATTTGTGGGCCCCTGTGTAACTTCAAGTTACACGTATGAATGCTACGCGTTACGTACACTCATAAATAAGTTAAAATCTTTCTTTAAAAAAACAATTTTGACCACAATGTAACACTGTTCTGTTGAATATTTTAAACATCATTGGATTGAAATAGGCAGCATTGACTTCCAATTCAATTATGTTCAAAATGTTCACCAGTACCTTCTTATTTTGTTTGAAAAATGTTATGTTAGTTCTGAACTGTACTGTATACGACTAATGTGGCCAAATCCCATATACTTCTGACCTCAGCCCGCTATCCACCCACCCCCACCATCCCTGCAACATTATTGTTGGAACTGGACCATAATTTTCGCGTGATCCTAGCGGCAGTTCCCCGGACCCCAGGTAATAAGTATAGAAAGTTTGCACAGCCCCCCACCCCTGAGTGCTAAGCTCGACCCGGTTTTCGATCAAAAACGCACTCTTCATTTTGTTGTCAAATGATTCATTTTTGTGTATGGCAACGCATTCCTAGCGCTTGTTTGGATAGCTCAATCAATGAGGCAATGCCTTCCAATCCAATTATGTTCAAAATATACAACACAACATTTCTTAATAACATGCTTCTTTATTTATTTGGAAAACATGTTAACTAATTTATTAGCTATACCGTATGTAGTAGACCTCTTAAATTCTAAATATCAACACTTCCAATCAGAATATACGATAGGATAGTGATCGGTGGACCGATGTTATTCCTCTGTATGTCTGTATGTTACACGCATATTTAAATGTTGATGTTAAGAATTACCGGTTGATTACATGTGTGTCTAGCTAACTATTAATCAACGCACCACAGTATTGACTTCCTAATGTTCATCAACTGTTCATTAGCATGTGTGCTGATGTTTCGTTGTCATACTAACTAGTATCCCACGATCACAGTTTCAAACCATAGAATTCCTGGTCTGCTATGCTGTCAATCGTTTTCAATATAACTGTTTTATCATTAGAAGATCCAGACAGCTCCTGATCAAGATATAATAGCTATTAAATGTTGTGCTCTATGTCAAGTGCATCAGAGACAACACGCTTTTAGAGGTGGATGTGTCCAACAATGTAATGCAGTAGCAATCATAACTAGCAGGTCGTCAGTTTGCAAAACGAGTATCTATCCAATCTTGCTAGTGGTTGACATCTTATGAATGCGAATGCAACGAATTTAAATACCAGGGATAATTTGAGCTGAAGTTGAATACGTCGTTTCTGTTTGATAAAATTAGAGATCCAATCAATTTGATTAAAACAAGTCGATTCTATTTTTAAACACCGTCATTTCCTTCCGTGGCAATGCCATTAACATTCAAATGACAGCGTAATGCCCTGGTATTCGGTATTGTATTTCCCATACTGAATCAGCGGTGTGTTTCACCAATCACCATGTTGCGAGTGTGAGGGAGAGCCTTTTGTCCTGACCCATTATTGGCAGCCGCATGCAACGGCTTGTGCATAGGTTAATCTGTGAACATTACAGAATTATGTTCGTGGTTCAGATGTATATTGGTCTATGCACAATTTAATGTGCGATCATTCTTGCCTCTCGATAATCGGTACCTCCTAAAGACGTTCTTAACCGGCAATGATGCAACACTACTTGACAATTCTTCAATCGTGCAGATCTTTACCTTCACAGCTATAGCAAAACAGTAGCAATTGTAAATAATGGACCTTTCCAGCGTTAGCGATGCCCCACCCACCTCTAGCTAAGCTCCAGTCACACCTGGCCTGTATTGGGATCGATCGATCCCCGAACGCCCTGACTATCAATTTCTAGACAAATATACAAGTAAGCTGTTGAATATGTTGCACCTAATTTGACTGGGTGGTGTTGCTCCTAATAAAATTAGTTTCAAAATATTCAACAGAATATTTAATAAATAGTAAAGCCATACAATTCGTACAACGTCTCGGACTGTATGGTCACAGTCTTCAGTGGCGGTAGTAGTGGAAACATCCTACAGATGCAATCAGTCTTTCTTCCCTTTTTCCCACTGGGTCTTGTCCTCAGCCGAAATCCTTAGCTTCCTCCATTCTTGATTTGGGTGTACCGTGTCCTGCTTTCTGGAGGTCGCCTCGTAGAATGCTTAGCAGATTTATGCAATGACGTCCTCTCCTGGCTTTCTATTTGCTGTCTCTCAGTAAGGCAAAATCTAAGGCTCTATGTGCCGGTGTGTCTTCTAGCGGCCTTAGCACATAGCCAACCATGGACCAGTTTTGCTGGGCGACATTTACAGACAATGGCGATATACTAAGCTTGTTGCATGGTGCGTCATTGGAAATTATGCTGTCTGGCCATCGGTGTCCAGTGATGGTGCGATGGTGTTTGCTGTGGCAGGTCTGTCCAGAGCTGTCTTTGGAGATGCGCAGCTGCTAAAGTCGTGTAGTATCAAGGAAACGCAGGGTAGCAATGTCACCAGTACTGCAAAGCAACGAGGCCAGGACCAGGATTTTACTTTTTCCCCATGTTTTGCCGCCACACAGTGGGTCGTCATTTTCTTTAGCTTCATGCTTTGTAGATAGGCATATATGGGTAAATTCTGTTTTGGATTCATTCATATAGCGATTCTCAGTGTTAGTGGGCTTGCAGCTATTAGCAGAAGGTTATCAAGTTGTTTCTTTTACTCGTCTGTGAAGTCCACATCGTTGTCATATTCCATCTCTAGCTGCATACCCCGTACGGACATCGTCCTCTGAGAACGGGTGCACGGGGTCATCATCTGTGTCAGTGAACTGTTCCTTGAACTATTCTCGAATTGCCTTGGCTTTTCCCTGGTCAGCCCCGATAATGTAACCTTCAGAGTTGTGTCCAGTGAGTGGTGGTGTGTAGTCAGTAAACACAACATTTTATGACAGTCATCCGTGTCAGTGATTTCACCTGCTAGGGAATCTGCTTGTAGAATATCAAGATCTTTTAAGCGTTCGCTAATGTGGTGCAGAATGTTATTGCGTTCCCGTTGTAGTTTGCCGCTGTCTTCACTTTGACAACTTTGATAGAAGTGCAGCCATAGGACTTTATGCTCTGCTGATAGTGTTACTACTACAGCGTCGGTTGTTTTTTAAAGCTCATATGGTACTGGTAGCTGATGATTCCATACATTTCAATATTTTCGTTATGGCTTCGTTTGCATCGGAGCTGACGATGATGTTAGCTATCCACTCCATGAGGGTCTTTTTATTTGACATGTGTCAGTGTCGCTCATGCGCTTGAGTAGGTTGTAAGTGACTCTACCCTCTTGCCTGGTATTGCGCTTAAACATTGGGTGGAGATGATTGATCTGAATGTGTGCAATGACTGGCTTATGGTCAGAATTGATGTCTGCGCCTCCAGGAACGAGCATCGCGAAGTAGGGGTTTTGCTTCTGTTTTACATAGTATGACGCCACTTTGGTTGGAGACTGCTGTTGTAGCCTTAGTGCCGTTTACGGGCTCTGCGATCAGCAATGTGTCCTGGCCATGCCGTGCCGGTGGTAGCATGGGTGTTTGAAAGCCGTATTTGTGACAAATATACCATTGTAAATACAGAATTCCACCAGCGCATCTCCATTGCTGCTGCATGTGCCCGCTCCAGACGATTCCATGCATACGCCAATCCTGAACTTGTGTCCGAATTGGCGAATTTACCCAGCTTGGAGTTGAAATCTCCACGCACACACAATTGCCATTAGGCTGGAATTGTAATGGCGGAGCTCAGTTCTGTATAGAAGGCATCTAATATTGCTGGATTATCTTTCATTTTTTCGGTAGTTGGGCCATATGCGTTGACAATGCGATAGTTGGTGGTGGTGCGTTTTCCTGATGGTATAGCCAGGTCGATGAATGCACCGCGATCACTGAGGTATCCAAAACTAATGACATGGTCCAAGAGCCTTGGTCCAAATACGAAGCGTAAACCCCGGTATCTGACCTGTTTTTGCTCCATGCGTGCTAGCTTATGGCCTGTCTGAAGTTGCTGCTCTGAGTGGGTAGACCATTTTGAATGCATGTAATATCGATCTTATTGTGTCAGACTCTTAAAGGTGTAAGATTGACGAAATCGAGACATTCATGCTGTAATTGATTATGACGTCATTCTTCACGACATGTAGTTGATTATGACGTCATATGATGGATGGATAAACCGGAAAGGGCTATTGCTATGAATAGAATGATCACAAAGCCAGGTGTTGATGGAGGTACGGCAACGTTTGCATAGCGTACACCTCGCAATCAACAGAAGGCATGCGACTATCATAATTATGAAGGAAACCTCAGAGTGTAGCAGCTAAACCTATGTGCCTATGCCTAACAGTAAAACAGGTTTGATGGCTGATTTGTATGTAAAAATATGGGTATATTTCAGATTTGCAACTTCTTCGCATTTGCATAAACATAGACAGAGTTTCGGAATTTGCATGTTTTCGTCATACGTCAAACTCACAAAAAGTACAAAATACCCACATTGAATACGAATATGGGCTATCGTTGAGGACTACATCAGCGGCGACAGCTGTCTCAGCAACGATGATGGCGATGACGAGGACAACGAAAATCTTGAACTTGGAACGGGAAGGAAAAGCTTCCCAAATAAAATTTGCTCAAAACTTGTAGATACTTACAGGTATGATGAATCCAATTATTATGAAGCTAGATGTCGATGTAATCTAAGCAAAGATTGCAATGTGTGCATCTGTCAATCAAAAGAAAACAATTATGAAGATTCCTTGGAGGACAGAGACAGATTCTCGACAGAATATTCACAACAGATTATTGTACCTTTCATTCAAACTGACATAATTATATGAGAGCTAATAATGACAGAACATGACCATTTATGATAATTATACTTATAATTAGATCTGGCTTAATTGGCCATATCAGTAATGGAAATTATGCCTGATTTTTCCATCTAAATTGCAAGGTATCTGGTTGGATATTTGGAAGACAATTTAACTGGAACCTGTTTCTGGCATATGGCAACCAAGAAGACAGTGCAACTTAGATTCAAAATAATAACCAGAATGATTCTAATGTGTATTAAATGGTAAACTCTCCAACGATATGCAATGGAGGAATCCAGTTTTAGCTATACCCTGCCCATCTTCAGCTAAGCTGCAATCCACACTTCGCCTGCGTTGAGATCGATTGATTCCTGATCTGCCTGCCCATCAACATCCAGAAGACTATACAGGTAAGCTGCTGAATGGTTTTCAAGTATTCTGGCTGGTTGTTGTTGTTGCCTATAGCAGCAATAGCGCCCAGTCAAATTAGTTTCAAAATATTCAACAGCATGTTTATTAAATCATAGACATAGAATTCGTACAACTACCCGCCACGAAGTCGATTGTGACGTCATCTGATCAATGGATGATCTGGAAAGGTCCATGCGTACACCTTTTCCGATTTCCATGAATGATCTACGGCATTTGAATTGTGTGACACGGATCGACCAGGCAGATACTGGCCGTCCCAGCCAAGCTTGGTACGGGCCGCCTGTCCTGGAATCGTTCCCATAAGCACACTTCCCTAGGTAGAACAATAAGCGCATATAAACCTATACGAGAGACATTTCGTTCGTTAGAACGCGTGGCGCACACGCGCGCGCTCAGACGCTTCACCCGACGACACACACGTCAAGAATAGAGGCGAGTGTTTATCTCTAGTGTACTAATCTATTTATTTTCCTCATTCTGGGAACCAATCAGAATTTGACGAGCTTTTTAAAACTTCAAACCATTTTAAAATCGGTTCAGAAATGGCCGAGTTATCCTCGATTTTCCCCGTCAAATTATGCTCAAAATATTTCTATAACGTCGTAATCGCATATATATATATATATATATATATATATATATATATATATATATATATAGCGCTGAGTGGTTGTACAGCAATCTATGCTTGATTCAGGCAGCCAGCTATGACATCTCAGCGAGTATAAAAGGGGGTGAAATTCGAAGATCGAGAGCATCTTCGGGGTGGAGGCCAAGAGTCGAGAACTGACTGGCGGTGTGGACTAGACGAGTGGACCGGAATACCTGTGGATAAGAAAGATACAGCACATCCCCCGCGGTTCCTTGCGGCTTTCAGCTCACCCACACGTAAAAGCAGTTCTCGGCTAACCCGCATGAACTAATTTTGGATGCTCCCAGGTGTCTATCCGGGAGCAATATGAAACTAAAATCAAGGTTCCCATTTGCGAAGACCAATGAGCGGAACTTTCTGTGGGAGGATCTTCGGACCCGTCATGTAGAGTAGCGATGTTTCATGGTGGATGACTCGCTAGATCTGCTGACCACGCGGAAGGGGAGATCAAACCATCATACTGCATGTCATGTGGCTACTTTGTAACTTTTTTACCTCAGCCAAGTAGACTTTGCCCGATGCGCCACAAGAGCTATGTGACACACCCCGCACCGTATGCTTTCAAATGTACGTGCATAGAAATATTATATATAGTAACCCTATCTGTTAATGGGTTATGTTTAACTGTCATGCTTCTGTCGCTGGACGGAGAACTTTCGTCACACTATTTAATTACTGATTCAGTCATAGAGATGATTTAGTAGACAATACTTCATGGATTCTGTTACCGTCATGAGTTTGTACCGTATCATCCTGGAATCAGCATGCGGAGACCGATCTGCGGAAACGAGCTGCGGGGATCTGCATGCAGAAACTTTCCATCCTCAAGAGAACGTGTCAACTCACGCTACCTGTATGTAGCGTCTCAATTTCAGTAACATAATAGCCTGTTCCGTACATGTAACTACCAGGTACTCGGCTAGCTATACATATTATGTTTCACCGTCATAAATTTCATAAATTTAGGTCCGTGAAGGGTACTGATGACTAACAAGTACCACACCGGTCTTAAGACCGCAATTTATTATTTCTTTAATATCTATATTATCCTTGTTTACTTCAGGTGCTTAACTAAGTGCACCGCATTAGGTTATTGACTTATATATACTCACTACCTCATCTAATCAAACTGTAAAAACTGTGATATTATTTAATTGTAATGGTTAGTTGTGTATATGGCAAGTAGCCATCCATTCAAATGTTTTGTTTATTTATGTAACAGTTTGGACCGCAGTACACTAGGAGATACTATACAGCAACAATATATGCATCATTTATTCCCGCCACCAACAATTGTACACTGCGGTCGCTGACCGTGCTCTATATATTGAGTCTGGAATGCTATCGACTAACCTTGACAATTCAGCTCGGTAGGATAGATTACAACTGGTCAGAGACAATTTCGTCATTAGGAGACACGTAGTGTACGCCTCTTTTCCGGCTGTCGTGCTAATCTAGTTCCATACACCGGCAAGGTTTGTAAAATTGACCAAATACCTATAGGGCCTCATATTTATTACGTAATTGTTTCTCTCCACGATCTACTCAGCCGCAAGGCTTCTCAATTGTTTGGATATCCCACCCGCACGTTGTCCTGATCTGACTCTGGTAAACTATCGGAGGTTTTTTAGCAGTGATGGCCAACGTGCGGGTTTACATACATCTCCCCCTGTATCTTCGGATACTTAGTAGTTAGACATCTTTGCCAAGGAAGGAAAGCACTGCGAAAACATGTAGTTATTATTTATAATTGTGATAGGATATATTATTCCCGGCCCGCAGTGCATATTGGGCATATTGGAACATAGACCTAACGTCAGGTCAATAATTAAGTCCATAGGATTAGTAATGGACGAGACGCGCATCCCCACCCAACTCGTTGCAGTGTCTTGGCAGGATCTTGGAATCTGTCAAGCCCTTATGGGAAGGACCCTTGCAGTGGATATTCGTCTCTCTACCCCCACCGTAATGATATGTCAGACATCTGGGGTTTCACCCAGTTCAGATGTGTTGTGAAGTAACATGTACGCCACTATCCATGGAGGTAGATGCTTTCTACGGCAACCTATGGAAAGCGGGGCATTTGCGCCCATTGGATAGCCATGTCTAATGATAGGTAGGAACCTCTGGCACTTGCGGCCTAACCTAGTTCGCCTTTCTAAAACCTAAATGGTAGGTTAGGAATGGCAGAATGCCCGCATAAATAATCTTGGAATGACTTAAGGCGGGGACTTGTGAATCCTCCAGGAGTTGCTCGCCCCGTCTTCACGTAAACCAGTATGCATCACATTAATTATATTTTTCACTAGGATGTTCTTTTTCCTTTGCATTTTTGTTGAACAAAAGAGTGGCCCCTTTTGCCAGCTCTTTTCCCCCGCTTCGGCTTTGAAGGCATTTTCCTGTGATGGAGGCCCGCATGAGGCACTTGCCTCTCGCATAAGCGAGATATCCTCTGATGGAGGCCCGTTCGAGGCTATCACCTCTCACACCAACTAGCAGCATCTAGGTAGCCAGAGCCCCAGCGAGGCATATCCCTCTCATAACATCAGGAATCGTTTTCATTTGTATCATGAAGGTATAATAGCTTATATTAAGTTAATCAGTGCCCTCGTTGTGCGGATGCCTCTGCGGATTTATGAGTCCGTGTGGTACCTCCAGCGACCCCACGTGCAAAGTACATTAGCTAGCTCTACTTTATGTATTATAGTATATGCTCATTTACTGTCAAACGATCCACCCATGTTTGACAAAGCTGTTATTTTCTTTTATACATATATATCATTCTCGATAGTTAAATTGATATGAAACGACATACCGATGACACAAATAGTTGGGATGACACTGTGCAGTTCAATCTTGGCGGTAATGGTCGCATGGCCCCACCAGAACAATTGAGTTCCACTGGCCGTAGGAGCTGGTCTATGTATTTCATGGAGCTAGACCACGGACGATCGCGAGAAAGACCCATACAGGGGCAACACCAATTCAACCCTTTACACGCCTATAATTCACCCGTGTCATCAGTAGGTGGTTCAGGGCGGGATGATCATGTACCACATCTTTTGTCTCCCCCATGTAAATATATCACCTTATTTTAAGTATGCGGGACGACATTACATAGGTCATTCAACACACCATACACATCACGCCCGTCAGCCTTCAGCACCGCCACCATACAAGGAATGCGCTCCACTTTAATCCGAAGAACGTCCACATCACCTTCACAGCATAGACCTACACCCGTCTATGGACCTGCATCAGGGCGGAGTTCAGTTGAGTCAAATACGCGTCATCATCCACGAGAGTGTCATTCTCGAACACGACATCCTCAGCATCGCCAGCATCGCCGATGGGAAACACCAACACCACAACCACGAGCACGTCGACCAACTTCAGCATTCATGTCAGTCTCCCGTATCCCCCCACCACCAGGATTCGCACCCATCACTTCACACCGTGGACCAGGCCATGTCATTCTCCCCCCCCCGCCTCCCCCCACCCCCATAATTTAGCGGGGAAGATGACTGGGCAAACTATAAGGTCCAGTTCGAGATCATTAGTCGAACTAATCGGTGGACAAATCAACAAATGGGGGAATACTTAGCCGCGAAACTCTCAGCCAAAGCATTGCAGGTTCTCGGGGATCTCTGAGCTGACTATACACCCACCTACACGGAGCTGAAAAGTGCACTCTCAGAACGGTTCGGCGACACTGCATGTGTGGAAACCAGTTATCTCCAACTCAAAATTCTCTGACGACGTGCGGGAGAGATGCTCCTGGAATTAGCTAGCCACATCCTGAGACTAGTTACCCACGCGTATCCCAGCACAAACCTGGAGGGCGTCACCCATCTCCATTTGGATACGTTCATCGATGCATTAAGCGGGGAACCCGCCCTAAGGGGGAAATTATTTCTCGTGAACCACGGTAGCCTGTCACAATTGACTGCCACCGCGATGCGGATTAACAACTTCCTGGAGCGGGAAAAGAATAATCACCACCAACTACACCCAATAAATGAGATAAGTGACACCGCACCAGCCAGTACCACCGACACCAACACAACACCAGCCTCCATACCCTCCGACACCCCGCAGCAAACCCAACACAACAACCAAAATCACGCGCCTAGAGGAAGGGGGCGTGCCCACTGAGGAGGTCACAACAGAGCCCCATGATGTGGCAACCAGCAGGATAATAACACGAGACCAAATGTATATGAAAGGATAGACGAGATAAATAAACAGATCTCAGCACTCACCAATCTGGTCACCACTCTCAGAACAACAATTGCAACTTCCAACACTAGGACCGCAACCACTACCACCACCGCACCACAACTGAACCCATGTTTTGGATGTGGTCAGATGGGCCAATGGAGGGCACGGTGTCCTAACCGACCTCCATCAAGCACTCCAACTGCTGACCGATGTACACCACAGACAGATAAGCCTAAGGGCACCGATTGAAGAGCCACCTCAGTGCCCATTCCTACAACCCGGCTCAACTGCGGCCTCCGTACAACAACGTCAGGTGGCCAACACTAATCGTCAATCATCTGCATACCCACTCACAAACCCACACCTAGCTTCATGTATGTCAGTGCCTAAGATGCCTCCCCCCACACATCAGCGGTACTGCCATTCCCTTCTGGCGGAAAAGGTGCACCCCCAACATCCGCATCTAACAAACCTTCTTTTCTGTGTAAAACGGCAGTGGTAGGTTGTAGCACCTCTGCTGCAACAACGTTTTTGCAAGCACCACGTCGCGCCACCAAAACACTGGATTCACGGTGTCCCTTGGTGGTATGCAACACCCCACCCCACACACCATCATCTCCCGCATCTACCGACAGCAGTGTTTCAGGAGCAACCGTACAATCCGCATGATGGATTCATAAGCGAAGGCGCTGCTGTAAATACGAACGAATTCCTCGATGCCACTGTTTCTTCTAAGCATCCACCAAACACCCAATGATGCATTGCAAGAAGTGGCTCGCCCAGGTAGCGCTTATCCGTGATCGCAAGAATCCTGTCTGTCCCGCTGTCTACACTAACACCGCATATACAGAAATGGCAACAACTCCACCACCATTGCTACAACCAGTTCCGTCGTCACCAAAACACTCACAGCAGCGGCGACGACGGACTGGCCCTTTCCTCACTCAGCCATCAGCAGCATTACACGAAGCTATCCAGAAACAAACCGAATACATACAGAATGACTCCGCTCCGCAACCGCTTTCGCAGATGGTGCCATTAGAAACTCTTCCGCAGGTACATCGTAAAGTTATCTATAAGTGTGCCTGTCTGTTTAGCGGTATTTCCAGCAGTGCCACTGTTGACACTGGAGCTTCCATCACCATTTTCAACAAGCGCTTATATGAGAGCATCCCACCTCATAAAAAGCCACCCCTTAGGCCTACAAACATCTTTTTACAAACAGCTACGGGAGCAGATGTGCCCATGGCTGGGGTAGTTAACCTCGTAATACAGATAGATAAAATGCAGTTCATTCAGCGAGTTGTCAACGCCTCTATCCAAAATGATGCCCCGCTCGGCTCTGATTTTCTCAGTGCCAGTGAAGCCATTATACACTGCCGGCAACAAGAACTCGACATACATGGCTGACGAATATCCCTTGGACCAGAATTGTCAGTATATGATACGTGGGCACGTATCAAGTAGTGCCACAGTTGAGCCGGGACAAGAACAAATCTTATGGGCCACTGTACCACAGTTAGGAAGCAACACTCACACTGCCATGTTGGAACCCAACCCTGATTACATAATAGCCTCACAATGCGCAAGTCCCCACATGATCGTGGACACCACCAACAAAGAACACATACTCATCCGTATGTTCAATAGCCCAGCGGACCCAATTACCCTTGAACCAGGAGTCCGTGTTGTGGCCACTTAGTGGACGTGATTTCACTGGAAACACCTGCACCCACCACAACACCTACACCGACTACTGATAACCTACTGAAGCATCTACATGATTTGTATCAGCGTGCCACAGTAGGATTGATGCAATCACAAGAACGACATATACGGACCTTACTTTATAAATATCGTAATAGTTTCTCAGCCAGAGACATGGATCCTGGAGAAACTCATCTAGTGCAACACACTATCGACATGGGAAACGATCGCCCCATACGACAACCGGTACAATGTCTTCCCATTCACAAGGAAGTGGAAGCACACCAAAAGGTGTGTCCATGTTGCGGACCGGAATAATTGAACCATCATCATCCCCATGGGCCAGCCCCATAGTACTAGCAGACAAAAAGGACGGATCCTTGCAGTTTTGTATAGACTACCACTGCCTTAATGATCTTAGCATCAAAGACTGCTATCCATTACTTAGGATAGATCAGGCCTTGGATTCCTTGTCCGGAGTCAGGTGGTTTTGTACCCTTGATTTGGCTAGTGGTCACTGCCAAGTGGCCATGGATGAAACTGACATGGAAAAGACCGCATTCGTATGTAGGGATGGTCTTTTTCAATTCTGCAAGATGCGCTATGGTTTGTGCAACACTCCCATAACTTTTGAAAGCCGCAATGAGTAGGTATTAACCACCCTGCAATGGGAAATCTGTCTGTGTTACATCGACGACGTAATCGTCTTTGGTTCTTCGTTTGAGCAGACCCTTACAAATTTGGACACTGTGCTCTCACAATTCCACGCCACCAATTCGAAGCTCAAACCCAAGAAATGACAGACCGTCGAAAAAGATCGACCATTCGAGTGGACGAGTGAGTGTGAAGGTTCCTTCAGGGCGTTGAAGGAACTCTTGACGACTGCTCTGATTCTCACTCATCCTAACCATAACCTCAATTTCATCTTGGACACTGACGCATCAGT
>CM067373.1:176373454-176535954 GCA_034401795.1 Chaetoderma sp. LZ-2023a | reverse complement strand
ATGCCCAAATACGCGACTATGCCCAAATACGCGGTTATCACGGCGTGATGGAGGAGTTGAAAGGGGTGAGTCGGTGCAATTGCCGCTGACGTCACCGCGCTCTCACACACCCCGTTGGGCACTCTCGCCTGAAATTAAAAGAGGCGAGTTTATAAGCATCCAATCTGTAAAACCAGTTCACTCTAATTAAAAGGTGAGCCTCCACAGAATAAATAGTTCCAAGTTTTTACGTTGATCAGAGAATTAAACCCCCGCAGAATAAAGATGAAGTTAATAGACCATTCTTCCTATAATTACAAATACTCCCTTTATACGGGAGAAATAATTCATCCGACTCCAGGAATACATAAACTAAAAACTTTCCATGTAGGGCGTGTCCGAATCACCCTGGAACTTTCGGGTGTGTTCATCCGCCCACCTGTGACATCATCAAATCATACAAAAAGGAGAATCGCGCACTGCAACTTCGTCTTCCTGTCAAAACTCGACACCAGGGAAGAACATATAGGATTAGGCTTCTTTCGTGTCGAAAACTAAATTTTGCTATTAATTAGTATATCATTACCATATTATTAGGCCTGGAAAGTTATGAAGAGATAGGGAATTAGATTAGGGTAGGCTACCCGCACCGCAATTATTATGTGGGAGTAAAATGTCTCTCCACGAGGACCTGGCTTTATCAGATACATCAGAAGAGTCGGTGTCGCCTTCATCTACAAAGACGTTTCCATGTGTCGTGCTTCAATCCAGCGACAGCAGTGCACCCACACATTCACACGTAATTCTGATTTAACATTACATGTCAACAGAGACCATTTATTCCAATGTGTTTTTTTGTGCAGACTGTCAGTATCTCTACACCGCAACG
Source organism: Chaetoderma sp. LZ-2023a (assembly GCA_034401795.1). Taxonomy (NCBI): domain Eukaryota; kingdom Metazoa; phylum Mollusca; class Caudofoveata; order Chaetodermatida; family Chaetodermatidae; genus Chaetoderma; species Chaetoderma sp. LZ-2023a. The sequence goes on along the minus strand of CM067373.1, from coordinate 176,535,086 downwards.
CACTATGGGGTAACACTTGCGTTAAAGTATAAACACCATGTTCTAGAAGTAACCTTGATTCGGGGAGAAGAAAGTGAGAACATTAAAGTGCTGGCACTCGTTTCAAGACCAGGCTTCCGTTAAAAGTACTCCCAAATGGGAAATAGTCCAGAACCAACCACACCACGCATCGTCACCCAGAAAGCACTCGCCAATGTTCAATCACCACCACCACTGTAGCTACAGCACGTCACGCCTTCAGACACTATGCAGCAACAGTAACGACACCACCATCAGCGCCGCCCACTCCGGTAGCCTGTGCAGGAAAGGTACAGACATCACATGCACGTTCCAGTCCGGCAGCATCCACAGACACCGCATCATCAACTTCCCGCAAGTCGCCAGCATCAGCCACCGCCACCGCACCGGCACCCACAATAATGACAACACCCACTGTCGGCTCTCCAATTCCGGTAATTACGTCGCCTCCAGACGTAGAGATATCACACTATCAATGGTCACCATCTCCTCACGATCTAATTATCGACGAAGCAACTGGCCACACGGAACAGGCAGCCATAATCACCAACTTCACAGCAGATATTTGTGGGCATTTATGCCATGATTGCAGCAGATTTAATTAGTAGTTGTGCGAATCCTGGAAGATTATATTTTTATTATTATTTTTTAAATACATTTCTTACTTATTATATGTTTTAACAATTGCATCCCAGTCCCTAGGATGGCTACGGTCCTCCTACACAGCTGTGCAATATTCTTGCACAGCTGTGTCTCTCACAAAATGATTGCTGCAGATCCTTGCATTGTAAACATGTTGTGTCCGACGTAAGTACACAATGCACCGCAGCGAAATAATGTCACAATCCCGTCATGCAGTCTCAGCTACGCTGGGGCTGCCTGATGAATCAATCTTTTATCTTTATTATCATTCTATTTTTCTTATTATTTTTCTTCCCGCCTTAGGACGACGGGATGGATTGTGGGTCAGCGAGAGCTTCCCATACGGACCCGTCAAAACCGGACATATTTTACAGATATAATAATAATAAATATATATATATATATATATATATATATATATATATATATATATATATATATATATATATATATATATATATATATATATATATATATTAATATTTAATCGGTATACATTATGTGCATCCCTTTACTTACCCAGTGCACTTTTAATTAACACTTACTGATATATATTCATGAAAAAGGAGTATAATATATGATTATATATAACATTGTCATTATAGTAATTTTGGTACGTCTGAGCTTGGGTGTTCTCTGAGGAGAACGCCCACTAAAACCACACCACTAAAACCATACCACTAAAACCATACCACTAAAACCATACCACTAAAACCATACCACTAAAACCATACCACAAAAACCATACCACTAAAACCATACCACTAAAACCATACCACTAAAACCATACCACAAAAACCATACCACTAAAACCATACCACTAAAACCACACCACTAAAACCATACCACTAAAACCATACCACTAAAACCATACCACTAAAACGCAAACCACTAAAACCATACCACTAAAACCATACCACTAAAACCATACCACTAAAACCATACCACTAAAACCATACCACTAAAACCACACCACTAAAACCATACCACTAAAACCATACCACTAAAACCATACCACTAAAACCATACCACTAAAACCATACCACTAAAACCATACCACTAAAACCATACCACTAAAACCATACCACTAAAACCATACCACTAAAACCACACCACTAAAACCATACCACTAAAACCATACCACTAAAACCATACCACTAAAACCAATAAATCAAAGCTAAACAGAAAAGATCTGGAAGAAATAATTCCAGGCCAAAAATCAAAAACTAAAGGTATGCCTCCTCAAGCCTCTTCGGCACCTCTATTTGCTCTTTCTCTGAACACGCATCTCACGCATCACTACTCCTCTCAGGCCGCATGCCTACCCGGGAAGTCTATAATTCCCGCCTAGTGCGTGTCCATGCGTCACTCCGCGTAGCGTCATCGTTTGTCGGGGGTGTCAAATTAGGAGGGGGTAGTTTGACACGGATCGACCGGACGGGTACTGGCCGTCCCAGCCAAGCTGGTTATGGGCCGCCCGTCCTGGAGTCGCTACAATATGCACATGCCCCTGGGTAGAGCAATAAGCGCATATAAGCCTATGCGAGAGATATTTCGTCGTGAAACGACTAAGCTCGTTAGAACGCGTGGTGCGCATTCGCGCGCTCAGACGCTTCATCGATGACACACGTCTCAAGAATAGAGGTGAGTGTGTATCTCTAGTGTACAGATTAGGTACAAGTAAATTCCTTTAATCTACTTATTTTCGTCGTTCTGGGTACAAATCTGGATCAGAATTTGACGAGCCTTTTAAAACTTCAAACCATTTTAAAATTGGTTCAGAAATGGCCGAGTTATCTTCGACTATATATAGCTAGTTAGATTTTGATTTGTGTACACGTGACCTACAACGTCACTCTACACATCTATACATATTGTAATATATAGATAATTGTGTATACGTCACAGTATTCTAGCGCGCTGATTGGTTGGTACAGCAATCTATGCTTGATTTAGGCAGCCAGCTATGATGTCTCAGCGAGTGTAAAAGGGGGTGAAATTCGAAGATCGAGAGCATCGTCAGCGTGGAGGCCGAGAGTCGAGAACTGACTGGAGGTGCGGACTAGAATAGTGGACCGGAATACCTGTGGATAAGAAAGATACAGCACATCCCCTGCGGTTCCTTGGGGCTTTCAGCTCACCCACACGTAAAAGCAGTTCTCGGCTAACACGTACTAACTAATTTTGGATGCTCCCAGACGGCCATCCGGGAGAAATAAGATGGAGATGCGCGTCTCATCCGTCACCAGTCCTATGGACTTAGCTATTGACCTGGCATTATGTTTATGTTCCAATATGCCCAATATGCACTGCGGGCCGGGAATAATATATCCTATCACATAATAAACAATAACTACCATGTTTTCGCAGTGCTTTCCTTCCTTGGCAAAGATGTCTAACTACTAAGTATCCGAAGGTACAGGGGGAGATGTATGTAAACCCGCACTTTGGCCATCACTGCTCGAAAACCTCCAATTGTTTCCCAGAGTCAGATCAGGACAACGTGCGGGTGGGATATCCAAACAATTAAGAAACCTTGCGGCTGAGTGGATCGTGGAAAGAGACAATTACTTAATAAATATGAGGCCCTATATGTATTTGGCCAATTTTACACAACGTTGCTGGTGTGTGGGGCTGATTACCGCGGCAGCCAGAAGAGAGGCGTACGCTACGTGTCTCCTAATGAAGAAATTGTCTCTGACCAGTTGTAATCTATTCTACCGAGCTGAATAGTCAAGGTTAATCGTTTTCATGCCTACTCAATATATAGAGCACGGTCAGCTACCTCAGTGTAAAATTGTTGGTGGCGGGAATAAATGATGCATATATTGTTGCTGTATAGTATCTCCTAGCGTACTGCGGTCCAAAGTTTTACATAAATAAACAAAACATATGAATGGATGGCTACTTGCCATATACAATACTAACCATTACAATTAAATAATATCCCAATTTTAACAGTTTTTTTAGATGAGGTAGTGGATATATATATATATATATATATATATATATATATAGGTCAATAACCTAATGCGGTGTGGTTAGTTAAGCACCTGAGGTAAACAAGGATAATATAGACAGTTTAATAAAGAAATAATACAATTTGGTCTTAAGACCTGCGCGGTGCTTGTTAGTCACCGGTACCCTTTACGAACGTAAATGTATGATGGTGAAACATAATATGTATAGCTACCCGAGTACCTAGTAGCTACGTGGACGGAACAGGCTATTATGTTACTGAAATTGAGACGCTACATACAAGTAGCACGAGTTGACACGTACTCTTGAGGATGGAAGGTTTCGCATGCAGATCCCCGCAGCTGGTTTTCGCAGATCGGTCTCCGCATGCGGATTCCAGGATGATATGGTTCAAACTCATGACGATAACAGAAGCAATGAAGTAATGTCTACTAGATCATCTCTATAACTAGATCAGTAATTAAACAGTGTGAAGAAAGTTCTCCGTCCAGCGACAGAAGCATGAAAGTGAAACATAACCCATTAACAGTTAGGGTTACTATATATAATATTTCTGTGCACGTACATTTTGGAAGCATACGGTGCGGGGTACGTCACATAGCTCTTGTGGTGCATCGGGCAAAGTCTACTTGGCTGAGGTAAAAAAGTTACAAAGTAGCCGCATGACATGCAGTACGATGGTTTGATCTCCACTTCCGCATGGTCAGCAGATCCGGCGAGTCATCCACCAAGAAATATCACTACTCTACATTATGTAGAAGTCTACATGACGTGTCCGAAGACCCTCCCACAGAGAGTTCCGCTTATTGGTCTTCGCGAATGGGAACCATGATTTTAGTTTCTTATTGCTCCCGGATCGCCGTCTGGCAGTGTCGTTGCAGTGTCTGGGCAGGATCTTGGAATCTGCCACACCCTTACGGGAAGGACACTCGCGGTGGATAGTCGTCTCTCTGATGCCACCGTAACGATATGTCAGACGTTAAATTTGCTTGTGTAAAATGTAGCCATCGTCCAGTGATGTTTTATGTGGTTATGAAGTAGGGCATCTGGAGTCTCACCCAGTTCAGATGTGTTGTGAAGTAACATGTACGCCGCTATCCATGGAGGTAGATGCTTTCTAAGGCGACCTATGGGAATGGGAAGCGGGGCATCTGCACCCATTGGATAGCCATGTCTAATGATAGGTAGGAACCTCTGCAACTTGCGGCCTAACCTAGTTCTCGTTTCTAAATCCTTAATGGTAGGTTAGGAATGGCAGAATGCCCTCATAAATAAAAGCGGCACCTACCAATGCAGTATCTCTAGGAGTCACTTACCCCGTCTTCACGCAAACCAGTATGCATCACGTTAATTATATTTTTAACTAGGATGGTCTTTTTCCATTGCATTTTTGCTGAACAAAAAAGTAGCCCTCTTAGCCAGCTCTTTTCTTCCGCTTTGGCTTTGAAGGCATTTGCCTGTGATGGAGGCCCACGTGAGGCACTTTCCTTTCTCATAAGTGAGATATTCTGTGACGGAGGCCCGCATGAGGCTATTACCTCTCGCAACAACTAGTAGCATCTAGGTAGCCATTTGTATCATGAAAGTATAATAGCTTATATTAAGTTAATCAGTGCCCCCGTTGTGCGGATGCTTCCCTTGCGGGGATACCTTTGTGGATTTACGAGTCCGTGTGATACCTCCGGCGACCCCACGCGCAAAGTACATTAGCTAGCTCTATTTTATGTATTATAGTATACGCTCATTTACTGTCAAACGATCTACCCTTGTTTGACAAAACTGTTATTTTCTTTTATACATATATATCATTTTCCATAGTTAAATTGATATGGAAAGACATACTGGTGACACAAATAGTTGGGCTGACACCGTGCAGTTCAATCTTGGCGGTAATGGTCGCACGGCCCCACCGGAACAATTGAGTTCCACCGGCCTTAGGAGCCAGTCTATGTATTTCGCGGAGTGACGTCCCACGGGATCTGGAACACTGAGACTCAGAGCTAACCAGCCCCCTCGTTCGTCGTGCACGTGTGGTGCGACGGGCGGGTACTTCGTGCCAGAACGACCCGATGATAGGCTGCGAGCAACAATTGTAACATCAGATAACATGTGGAGTATCTGATTATTACGTCAGTTACATTAATTACAGATTGTATCCATCTATTGCTACAAACCCAAAACATGAATGTTAATTTCTGTTGCCAACGTCTTGCAAAATATGATTCAGAAACCTGGCAGTGTCGGCTATCTATATAAAACAGTTTTCTATTTTCCGTATTTTATCCATGAATATTTAAGAATAGTACTGATTCAGATAAATAAAAAATCATATTTCTGAAAGATTTAACTGTGATATCATATTATGTATTCAGGAAACAAATAACATGTCAAAAAGATGTTTGAGACGCCTGTGGGAAAGGTCTGCACAGACATTCTCTGTCAGTTATTTTCAATATAACAGCCTCGAGGTAAAAATACTTCCGGGAGCGCAAAATCAAACGTCGCTGTCATATTCAGATATTCATAATATCTCTCCCTACTCGCATGTCTGTGTGTTTCTCTGCCTGCCCAAGGCTGGTTCCGAGAAACTGCTGATTCAATTCCATTTACATTTTACCACAAGCGCATATGTCCTAGGATTGTTGATCTCTGGTTTTGATCTGGGGCCAGTGCACATTCTTATGAATGTCATTGTATTATTCACCCATGGCGTGATGCTAGAAGGGTCTGATCTGTCACTTAGGTTTCTGACGTCATTATTAAATACGTCAGATAATAGCTGGCATCACAACCAGCGTTTCGTAGCGCCATCACGAAAATCAAATAGTTCGTTACAAAATCTTACGAATTGTATATTCTTCGTGAAACTACATTTTAATAAACAACATTCTGAGAGAGAGAGAGAGAGAGAGAGAGAGAGAGAGAGAGAGAGAGAGAGAGAGGTGGAGGGAGGGAGGGAGGGAGAGAGAGGAGAGAGAGAGAGAGATAGAGAGAGAGAGAGGGTGAGAGAGAGATATATAGAGAGGGAGAGAGAGAGAGATGGAGGGAGGGGGAGGGAGGGAGGGAGCGATGGAGAGAGAGAGCGAGACAGAGAGAGAGAGAAAGAGAGGGAGAGAGAGACATAGAGAGGGAGAGAGAGAGAGGGTGGGGGAGAGAGGTAGGGAGGGAGGGAGCGAGGGAGAGAGAGAGAAAGAGAGAGAGGGCGCGCGAGAGAGAGAGAGACACAGAGTGAGAGAGTAGAAGAGTGGGAGAGAGGGTTGAGGATGAGAGAGAATGAGATGATGGAGAGAGGTAGGGGCGGGATAGAGGAGAGAGAGCGAGAAAGTGAAGGAGGGAGGGAGAGAGAGAGAGAGAGAGAGAGAGAGAGAGAGAGAGAGAGAGAGAGAGAGAGAGAGAGAGAGAGTAGCATAGTGCAGGAAGACCTGCAATTGACTGAGTGAGCAGATGCGCCAAATTAATATAGGCATGCAAGCACGCACGGATGACTCAGATAATTGTCCTTTGTAACTTCCATATATAGTTGACAATCACTTATCATGGAAATACGTGTCGTATCTCTCAGTCAACCTGCTTTGATGGCATATCATGAAAGACGTGCACTTCCAAATAAGACATGTTAAGTGCAATGTCATGAAATCACCTTTCTATGCAACACCAATGATTTCCAAGATCACAATAAATGTCATCATCAAAGATAGCAGCTCTGTACTGCTCATAGATTCTACTACGTACGAGCTTCTGAGTTCGGAAGGACATATTTGACTAGAAGGCAATTGAGGAATCCAGTTTTCCCTCTGCCCCACCCATATCTATCTAAGCTCAACCCACTATGTTCCCAAGATGGGATCGATCGGTCCTTGGACTCCATGATTATCAATTTCCAGAAAACTATACAGGTAATCTATTGAATATTCAACAGCATGTTTATTAAATGGTAAAACCATACAATTCGTACAACACCTAGTCCGTCATCGTTTGGTGACGTACTTATCTACGTCATTCATGAAAGCATTGACTATACCGTCATCTACACATCACGCAGTTGATTATGACATCATATGATTGATGGGTGTACTGAAAAGTTCAATTGCCCCTACTCGCAATGCCCTAGATGGTGAAACAGCTCCACCAGTTGAATTTGTGAAATATAACACCAAGCAGCACACAATTCAACACCAGTTTTAATGCCATAGTAATTAACATGGAAGCACCAACTGAGTAATGATAGATAGAATCGACTTTCCTTAATCAAATCAACTAGATATACAATGCGATAATGATACAATGATCTCCAAGAGATCAAATACATTCTACTTCAGGGCACACGTGGCATGTGCGTGTATACGTCCATTTCACTCAGATTTATAAGACTTAAGCCACGAATACATATTTCGCGCATCGTGCAATGGGTATTTATTGAGCCCACAGCAATTGAACTATAAATATCGATTCGCAGGTCTACTAGCTGCTCTCAGCGCATCGTGAAATTAAACGCAAACAAACTGAAGTTCGAAGGAGAGGTGTATGCTCCCATGCAGTGGTGAGTGTTTCCAGACAAAAATACCGAATTTATGTTGACAGCAATGATATTAAGGAAAACCTTTTTAAATATGTTCATGCAGATATCAACTTCTTACATCAACTGTGTTCTTAATTACCTGTAGCACCGATGCTAGCATTTGAAGATCTAGCATTGGTCAAAGGAGAGACAATAGTGAGCCCAATCAAGAAATGCGGCTCTATTCAACTGGCCATCGGCAAGTCCTCTCTGACCCGGGAATGATTACTAAAATTTCTCAAGTTCTCTTATAATTAGCTCTCATATAATAGTATCGATAGAAACAAGTTGTTCGGTATTGTCTGGAAAAATACGATATTGCTCTCAAGATAACCTGCGGTTTCCTCCATAATTAAGCTAGAATGTAATTGTTGTATTATTTTGATTACCTGGTGGGTACGCTGCAAACTTGACACTACCTTCATAAACGCATTGATGAACAATTATTATATTCAGAAAAATTATTTGCACACGCACACACACTCGCGCACGCACGCACTCGCGCACTCGCGCGCGCACACGCGCACACGCACTCGCGCACACACTCGCACACACGCACTCGCGCACACACTCGCGCACACGCACTCGTGCACACACTCGCATACACGCACTCGCGCACACACACTCGCGCGCACACACACGCGCACACACACGCGCACACACACACTCGCGCGCGTGCACCCACACACACTTGCGCGCGCACACACACCCACTCGCGCACACACACACACACTCGCACACACACACTCGCGCGCACACACACACACACACTCACACACACACACTCGCGCGCACACACACACACTCGCGCGCACACACACACACACACACTCGCGTGCGCGCACACACACACACATGTGTGTGTGTGTGCGCGCGTGCGCGAGTGTGTGTGTGTGCGCGCGCGAGTGTGTGTGTGCGCGCGAGTGCGTGTGTGCGCGAGTGCGCGAGTGCGCGTGCGCGTGTGTATGTGCGGGAGCGCGCGTTTGTGTGCGCGAGCGCGCGTGTGTATACGCGAGTGCACGCGTGCGCGAGTGTGTGTGCGCGAGCGCGCGAGTGTGTGTGCGCGAGCGCGCGTGCGCGAGTGTGTGTGCGCGAGTGTGTGTGCGTGCGCGAGTGCGCATGCTGAAACTCTCCAATCCTCTGTACCATAAATTGATAGTCCGGGAGAATAGGGATCAAGCTATCCCAACACGAGCGAATTATGGGTCGAGTTTAGCTAGCGATCGACAGGATATAGCTAACACTGGATTCCTCCATTGCATATTGTTGGCCTGTGTACAGTTTGATAATCGTGGGAAATGCAGTGTCATAGTTCAGCTTCCTTACCAAAATCTGCATAATCTATGCTACAGACTACCAAAGGATTGCTGAAACCCACTCCTTTTAATATGATAGCTGCTGTACATTTTGTACTCAATATGTCTGTACCAACGTTCAACAACATTGTCCACAATATATCCGTATGTCTTTGTAATGCTAACACCGTACTGGGCATTTAACAGGTTTATGCCAATGCAAAAGCGGTTATGTGCCAATCTCCCCTGAATCACATTTAAATCACCACTTGTTATTTGCCAGGCTTTGCGTCATGCTATAATCGATTGCATGTGCGTGATAGGCAACAATGCACGCCCCAGGTATGTCTGTCCATGGCTGGGGCCATTTGCGTGCAGACAATGTGAATGGTGTGATGTGGCATTACGTTGCATAGCGTTTCAAAAATGGTGTCAGCAAGAAGTATTCTAGTATTGATTTGGTCGAATACATTATACAATAACGGAATCCACTTCTATCTATGATACGCCCATTTCTAGCTAAGTTCTGCTCGCCAACGCTTTCCACGCGATCAGATTTATACTTTGAACGCTTACTACACGTTTTCATCACATATACTGCAATGCAGTTACGTCATACCGTCATGACGACATCAGTTGTTACTGTCCATTGGTTACAAGTTATTTTTATGTGCAGTATGTCCAAAACCCGTCATTAATCAAGTGCACACTAGAAGCATTTAGGCAGTCTTTCGCACATGCTTTCTCGTGCGCACATCTACTGTTCATGATGGCAGGAAGAAGATGGTTAAACACAATTTGGCTTTTTGCTAGTTTCCGATTGCAGCAGTTTGATCAACCAGTTTAGAATCGCTAATGGATCCGTTATGCCATGGAATTGATTTACAAGAGTATAACTATGCATCGATATGTAATAACCAGTAATACTAGTTCAATTGTTTCACGGGGTGTGAGGGTACTATGATTTAACATGTGCCCTGTGTATCCATCAATCACATGACGCATAATCCAATACATGTCATGTAGACTGACGTAGTAATCAATGACATCGTGAATGACGTAGTAGCTTCGTCATGAACGCGTACTTGATTACGGACTAAGCGTTGTTGTACGAATTGTATGTCTTTATGATTTAATAAACATACTGTTGAATGATTTTGAACTAATTTGACTGTGCAAATGTTGCTGCCATAGGCAGCAACAGCACCCAGCCAAATTAGTTCCAAATAGTCAAAAGCTTGCCTGCATAGTTTTCTGGAAATTGATGGTCAAGAAGTTCAGGGACCGATCGATGCCAACACGAGAGAAGCGTGGGTGGGGCTTATCTAGGCGAGGTATATTTAAAACTGGATTCCTCCATTGATCACCGAGGGTGTGATAAGCGTGGTAGGATAGTGGATGGGCTGATTTCATTGCCCTGATATTGAGATGTAATGTTAATGGTTTATCCCTGACCTTCTGATTCCGACCAAACGGCGTCAGAGTGAATATTATTGTTTATATATGGCGGCAATCTTGGCCAACAAGTTAAGCATTTTCAGGCATGGAAATTCACGGAGAATGATTCTAGCTACAGGAATCAAAGGTCATCTGTCAATTTAAGAGATAGTGACCAATGACGGTGTTATTAAATAAGACATTGGGCAAAGACGCTTCTCGAATCGTCCTGAACATGGAGGAACTTAGTTTCAGTTATCCTCCGCCCATCTCTAGCTAAGCTCCACAAACACATCGCATGTGTTGGAATCGATCAATCTCTGCACTCTTTGAATCTCAATTTCTAGAAATTTATGTAGGTAGGCTGTTGAATATTTTGAGAGTAATTTGACTGGGCGCTATTGCTGCCTATTCAGAATGTGTATTACATGGTAAAGATAGGCTGCTTGATAGGCTTATTGTCTTTAAAATTGTAATGCTAGAAACAATGACGCCACCAGCCAAATAGTGTTCATGTCTATTAGAGCTGAATACATGCAAAGTCGCTGTGCAGACAAGAAACAAGATGATTGCTCTACCAAATATCCCGAGGCTAATATAATTTTCAGTAATAAACAACAATCACATTACTTCCAAACATATCGAGACCAGGGCAAGATGGACTGCTACCTTCGTCTCCTTAGAGCAAAGCAGGTAGTAATTCTCCGACTACACATGTGTCTTAACATAATTGATGGGGGCATTTGCTTTAAATTGTGAAATGACCTGACAAAATTTCAAGAGAGCTGATTTGACTCACATAATTTAAATAAAAGCCAAGGCGTTCACCGTCTGTTCCCTGGTAGACAGAAGTGTGTTCGGTGCACATGCCTGCACACTAGATACATTCATACTAAATAGGTTATGGCCTGGTCGCTTCAGTGACAATTTAAACGGACACCAACATTTGGCAGAACAATTTTTTGGTTTAATTGGACATCAGAAATGGTCAAGTTCGGGTTAATCATTTGTTACAAGTTCCTAAGATATGGATGTAATTACTAGCTGTAGATCAAGAACGAGTCGGCACAGAGTGGACCCGTGGGCATGCCTTAGTTAGTTACTTACTATGGGGAACATATATGCACAGCTATAATTGCACAAAGAGTACAATGCATTTGTCATCTTCGTGTTGCTTTAATGAAGGAATCCAGTTTTAGCTATGCCCCGCCCATCATTAGCTAGGCTCCACCCACACTTCGCCAGAAACTCCCTAACTATCAAATTCCAGAAAACTATGTGGGTAAGCTGTTGACTATTTTGAAACTAATTGGACTGAGAGCTGTTGTACCCTATGGCAGCAGCAACGCCCACTCAAATTAGTTTCAAAATAGTCAAGCAACTTTATTAAATAGTAAAAACATACAATTCGTACAACAACGCTTAATCCGTCATCAATTAAGCGTTCGTAACGAACCTAGTTCCACCATTCATAACGTCATTGATTATAACGTCAGCCTGCACGTCACATAGCTGATTGTGGCATCATTTGATTGGTGGGTAAACTGGAATACTCCATTGCCTGTGGACCCTGATTCCGCGAACCGTGGGCAATTTTGGTGCGATGTAGGTCAATGGTGGCAAATCCTACTATTTCTGACTACATAATGTATTACTCATAGGATGAAAATTAGTGATGCAGAACTTGATTCGTCCCTGAATCCAGTTGTGATGTGGGAATTCGTTAGATGGCATATTGCAGGAGATTTTAACTAAATGAAAGGAATGGACTAATGTGAACATATGTATCCTCTACAGTGTTCTCTACTGTGATGTCAAGCCATACTGTGCTGTCCATATCATCTAAAATTATTCTTCAAACAATTTCAATGCATGGTGGAACTTGGTTTGAGGTCAAACGAGTGGTGCGAGTTCCTGTTGGATCCATGCATTTTCTTCAAATAACTCATCATGGTTCTTACTCACAGTAGATCAAATGATGCATATAGTGCTTTGTCTAAATATGATGTGAATCCTTGATAATATAGTAATCTGTATATCTGCTTATTTGATCGTGTACAAAGCCAACTGCTTAGAGTTTTAAGCAGGGTAACTATGGCTAAGAACAACATTAGCATAGTTTCCTGATAATGTCTTCAAAGAAGAATGTCAGTCTTTCCACAATGTGCGGTCAGGGCGAAGTGAAGCCTTATCTGAAAAAGTCTTCCAAAATAGCATTACATTGTTTGTTGCCAATCTTGCGAGACCCAGATAATTTAGGAATCCAGTTTTACCCATGCGCCGGCCACCTCTAGTTAAGCTCCACCCGCGCTTTGACCGTGTTTCGATCGAGCGATCCCTAAACACATTGACTATCAATTTCCATAAAACTATACAGGTAAGTGGTTAAATATTTTGAAACAAATTTGACTGGGTGCTGTCGCTGCCTATGGCAGCAACACCACCCATTCAAATTTGTTTTAAAATATTTAACAGCATGTTTATTAACCAGTAAAAACACACAATTCGTACCACGGCCGTTAGCCAGTCATCAATTATGCATTCGTGATGAACTTATATACGTCATACAAGAGGTCATTGGTTATGACGTCATCATACACGTCACGTAGGTGAATATGTTGAATATGACGTCATATGATGAACGGATAAACTGAACATGCCCATTAACATAGCTATAATGATCTTATTATTTCGAGTATATGATGACAATATGATATATAGTGCGCCTCGCCCTTCTGCCATATGTACTCACGGAATGTCCCTATTAACTATACACCTTCCAAATGCTCAATGGGGATGACATAAGATTAATAAATGTTGCAGCAAAATCTTCAGCAGCAATACTATGCCTCGCTATCATCTTTTTGCGATTATGCTATACGCAAATTGTGTTTAATCAGGTCCACACCTAAGGCAGTGTGGCAAGTGTGTTTGCGCAGATCCCCCAAATCTCCAGGTCACCCAAACTGACACAAAAATTCTTCTTTATTTTACTTTTCAGGCGCCTGCGCAACTTCAAGTTACACGCATGAATGCTACGCGCATCCTACAACTCATAACTAAGTTAAAATCTGTCTAAAAGAAAGCAATTTTGACCACAATGTGATACTGGGATGTTGAATATTTTTAACATCATTGGATTGAAATAGGCAGCAATGACTTCCAATTCAGTTAGGTTCAAAATGTTCCACAGTATTTTCTTATCGAAAATATTTGTTTATTTTAATATTTACAATTCTCTATAGAATTCTTGGTCTGCTATGCTGTCAATCATTTTCAGTATAACTGTTTTATCATTATTAGATCAAGGCAGCTCCTGATCAATACATAATGGACCGTTCCATTTTTAGCTATGCCCCGCCCATCACTAGCTAAGCTCCACTCACACCTCGTCGTGTTGGGATTGATTGATCCCCAAATGCCCTAGCTATCAATTTCCTGAAAACTATACAGGGAAGCTGTTGAATGTTTTGTAACTAATTTTACTGGTTGCTGTTGCTGCCTATGGCTGCAACAGCGCCCCATCAAATTAGTTTCAAAATATTCAACAGAATATTTATTAAATAGTAAAAGCAAACAATGTGTACAACGATGCATAGACCGTCTTCAAATATGCAGTCGTGACGTACTTATCGAAGTCATCCATGACGACATTCATTATGATGTCATTGTACACATCACACAGTTCATATACCGGATGGGTACTCTGGAAATGTGGATTGCTATTCAGTACTGTGCTCTGTTACCAAGCGCATTAAACACAACACGCTCTTCGAGCTGGGTGTGTCAAAGCGACTTAATGCAGTAGCAATCAGAACTAGCAGGTCGTCAGTTTGCAAAACAAGTATCTATCCTATCATGTTAGTCGTGGAAATCCTTTAAACACCAGGGATAGTTTGAACTGTAAGTGGAATACGTCGTTGCTGTTTGTTAAAATTAGAGATCCGAGCAATTTGATTATAGCAGGTCGATTATATTTTTAAAACACCTTCATTTTCTTCCGTGCCTATACCATTGACATTCTAATGACAGCTTGATCTCCTGATATTCTGAATTGTATTTCCCATATTGAATCAGGAATGTGTTTCACTAATCACCATGTTACAAGTATGAGGGAGAGCAATTTGACCTAATCAACTACTGGCAGTCGCACTCGATAGCTGCTGCAGGGGTTAATCTGTGAACATTACATAATTGTGTTCGTTGGCCAGATTTATTTTGGACAATGTAATGTCCGAACATATTGGCCTTCCTAAAATTGGTTCCCCCTAAACAGGTTCTTAACTGGCAATGATCCAGCAATACTTACCAGTTCTCTAGGTGTGCAGATATTTAACTCCACAGCTATAGTAACACCTTAGGACTTGTAAATAATCGTTATGAATACGATAATTACGAAGCCAGGTGTAGATGACAGTAAGGCACAGTTTACTTAGTCTACACCTCGTAATCATAGGGATGGGAGCGCCTGTCATAATTATGAATAAAGCCTCCTATTTGTGTGTGTTGAAATGGATGTGAAACAGCGAAACCTGAATTCACAGAATCTTAATTCCAACGTGTATTAAATTGTAAACTCTCCCAAAACATGTAATGGAGGAATCAAGTTTTAGCCACGCCTCATTCATATTTAGCTAAGCTTCACCCACACGTCGCTCATGTTTGGATCGAACGATCACTAATCTGCCTGACTATCAATTTCAAGAAAAGTATACGGGTAAGCTGTTGAATATTTGAAAAGATGTTGGCCTATGTCAGCAACAGCGCACAGTCAAATTATTTTCAGAATTTTCAACAGCATGTTTATTAAATACTCCAGACATATAATTCATATAACAATGCTTAGTCCATTATCGATTACACGTTCGTGATGACCTTGTCTACGCCATCCATGACGTAATTGAGTACGACGTCATCATACACGTCGCATAGTCCATTCGTACACATTTTCCGATTTTCGTGACGGATCTGCGGCATTTGGATTGTGACATCAAATAACATGTGACGACTTTGATTATGACGTCTGCTACATGAATGACAGATTGTATCTCTCTATTGGTACAACTCCAAAACATGAATGCTAATTTATGTTGTCATCGTATTGCAAAATATCATTCCGGAAGTGCAGGAAATCTATATAATACAGTTTTCTATTATTCCGTATTTTATCCATGACTATTTATGTCGAATATGCTTAACTGCTTCAGGTAAAAGACCCAAGTAACGTTTCTGAAAGATTTTACTGCGGCATCCTATCATGTATTCAGGAGACAAATAACATATGAAAGGATGTGTGAAACCCCTGCAAGAAAGGTCTGCAAAGATATTCTTTGTCAGTTATTATCAACATAAAAGACGCGAGGTAACACAATTCGGCTAGATGTCACTGTCATGTTCAGACATTCATAATACCCAACACTAAGTGCATGTCTATGTGTTTGTCTATCTGCTAAAGGTCGTTTCCAAAAAGTGCTGATCCAATTCCAGTTGAATTTTACAACCAGAGCATATGTCCTAGGAGTTTTGATCTCTGGTTTTGATCTGGGCTGCAATCAGTCCTTCTTCGCTTTTGCCCACTGTGTCTTGTTCTCAGCCCAAATCCTTAGCTTCTTCAGGCCCATTCTTGACTTGAGTGTGCCGAGTCATGCTTTCATGAGGTCACCTCGTAGCACGCTTAGCAGATTTATGGAATGACACCCTCCCCTGGCTTTGCATTTGCTGGATCCGAGTATGACATATCCCCAGGCTGTCTGTGCTGGTGTCTCTTTTGGCATCCTTAACACTTGGCCAAACATGGAACATCTTTGCTGACCGACTTTTACAGACAGCGGCGAGGTATTACACAACTTGCATTGTGCATCATTGGAAAATATGCTGTCTGGCCATCGGTGTCCAGTGATGGTGCGTAGGTGTTTGCGGAGGCAGGCATCTAGTTTCTCTAGAGCTGCATTTGGAGCTGTCCAGCTGTTAAAGTTATACAGCATCAAGGATATGCATGTTGCATTGTATAAACGAAGCCTTCCTATCAATGGCATCTTTGGTCTACGAATCCATAGCTTCCAGAAGGGCTGGACAGCTATGTTCCCCATAACGGTGTCTGCATCAATGTCATCAGTGTAGTAAAAACAGTGAGCCCAGGATTTTACTTTTCCTCCACGGTTCGCTGCCAAGACCTGGATCGTCATTTTCATTAGTTTCATGCTCTGTCGATAGGTATATGTTAGCGAACTCTGTTTTGAATTCATTCATAAAGAGATTCTCAATTTTTTAGTTTGCGTGCAGCTATTGGGAGAGGTTCGTCAAGGGGCTTCTTTTCCTTGTCTATGAAGTCCACGGCGTCGGCATATTCCATCTCTAGCGGCATACCCAGTATTGACACTGGCGGTGGGGCTGGGGTGGTCTTGTGGAACTTTCCCGCACGGATTTCAATGCAGCAGCAAGGTAACTGGTGGAAAGCACCGGAGATAGACCATCCCCCTGTGGGGAGCCGAGTGGTGTCTCAAACTCTACAAATATCACAGACTTGACTCGTAGTCTAAGTTTGGTGTCTGCAGGCAGTAGTTTCATTAGTAGTAGCTCATCTTCATTGCAACTGGCCTGGCGTAGAACATCTAGGTTCTTTGAGCGTGTAATTGTGTCGAAGCCTTGTGACATGCCATTTTGAGGAAATCCCAGTGTTTAGCTATGCCTACCGACACACGCATGCGTGTCCACATTTGACGCCACTCTGACATGATCCGATGAAGTCATCGATCGTGTCTCGAATGCGTCATATAGTAACATTGGATAGGATTTTCCGTATGCTGATGAGGAGCACAATGGGGCACGGATTGGAAAAGGGGTTGGTGTTGGTGGGAGTCAGGCGGCTTCTTTAACTTGGGTAGTGCGATAGGTGTGCCTTGGCCTACAGCGTCGATGGGAAGGTGGTGCATAAAAGCTGAACTAATTAGGTGCGTGATCGGTTTTGAGATAATGTCACTTGCATATTTGAATAGGTCATTACTCATGCCATCAGGTCCAGATGCACGTCCATTTTAGGACTTTAAGTGCCTTCTCAACTTCTGCTGTTTTAATTGGTGTTATTAATGGTCTGGGGTCTTCTGAGAACGGGTACAAGGGCTCATCATCGTGGTCAGTGAACTGTTCCTTGGACAATTCCCGAATCACATCGGGGGGGGGGGCAGGGGTAGTGGGGGGAGAGGGAGGGAGGGGGCTAGGGAGGGAGGGGCGAGGGAGGGAGGGGGCCATGGCGAGGGAGGGAGAGGGGGAGGGGGAGGTGGGAAGGGGAGAGGGAGAGGGAGGAGGGAGGGGAGGGAGGGAGGGAGGGCGAGGGCGAGGGAGAGAGAGGGCGAGGGCGAGGGCGAGGGATGGAGGGGGAGGGCGAGGGAAGGAGGGAGAGGGCGAGGGAGGGAGGGAGAGGCGAGGGCGAGGGAGGGAGAGGGCAAAGGAAGGAGGGCGAGGGCGAGGGAGGGAGAGGGCGAGGGAGGGAGAGAGAGAGGGTGATGGCGAGGGCGAGCAAGGGAGAGAGAGAGGGCGAGGGCGAGGGAGGGATAGAGAGGGCGAGGGCGAGGGAGGGAGAGGGCGAGGGCGAAGGAGGGAGACAGAGGGCGAGGGCGAGCGAGGGAGAGAGAGAGGGCGAGGGCGAGGGAGGGATAGAGCGGGCGCGGGCGAGGGCGAGGGAGAGGGCGAGGGCGAGGGAGGGAGAGAGATGACGAGGGCGAGGGAGGGAGAGAGAGGGCGAGGGCGAGGGAGGGAGAGAGAGGGCGAGGGCGAGGGAGGGAGAGAGAGGGCGAGGGCGAGGGAGGGAAAGAGAGGGCGAGGGCGAGGGAGGGAGAGAGAGGGCGAGGGCCGGGGAGGGCGAAAGAGGGCGAGGGCGAGGGAGGGAGAGATAGGGCGAGGGTGAAGGCGAGGGAGGGAGAGAGAGGGCGAGGGAGGGAGAGAGAGGGCGAGGGAGGGAGAGAGAGGGCGAGGGCGAGGGGGGGGGAAGAGAGCGCGAGGGCGAGGGAGGGAGAGAGAGGGCGAGGGCGAGGGAGGGAGAGAGAGGGCGAGGGCGAGGGCGAGGGAGGGAGAGAGAGGGCGAGGGAGGGAGAGAGAGGGTGAGGGCGAGGGAGGGAGAGAGAGAGGGCGAGGGCGAGGGAGGGAGAGAAAGGGCGAAGGCGAGGGAGGGAGAGGGCGAGGGAGGGAGAGGGCGAGGGAGGGAGAGAGAGAGGGTGATGGCGAGGGCGAGCAAGGGAGAGAGAGAGGGCGAGGGCGAGGAGGGAAAGAGAGGGCGAGGGCGAGGGCGAGGGAGGGAGACAGAGGGCGAGGGCGAGGGAGGGAGAGAAAGGGCGAAGGCGAGGGAGGGAGAGGGCGAGGGAGGGAGAGGGCGAAGGCGAGGGAGGGCGAGGGAGGGAGAGAGAGGGCGAGGGCGAGGGAGTGAGCGAGGGGCGAGGGCGAGGGGGGGGGGAGAGAGAGGGCGAGGGAGGGAGAGAGAGAGGGCGAGGGCGAGGGCGGGAGAGAGAGAGGGCGAGGGCGAAGGAGGGCGAGGGATGGAGAGGGCGAGGGAGGGACAGGGCGAGGGAGAGAGGACGAGGGCGAGGGAGGGAAGCCGAGGGCGATGCAGGGAGGACGAGGGCGAGGGCGAGGGCGAGGGAGGGAGAGGGAGATGGCGAGGGCGAGGGAGGGAGGGAGGGAGGGAGGGCGAAGGTGAGGGGAGGGAGGACGACGGAGGGAGGGGGCGAGGGCGAGGAAGGGCGAGGGCGAAGTAGGGAGGGCGAGGGCGAGGGAGGGAGGGCGAGGGAAGGAGAGCGAGGGCGAGGGAAGGAGGGCGAGGGAGGCAGGGCGAGAGCGAGGGAGGGAGGGCGAGGGAGGGAGGGCGAGGGAGGGAGGGCGAGGGAGGGAGGGCGAGGGAGGGGAGGGCGAGGGGTGGAGGGCCAGTGATGGAGGGTGCGGGAGGGAGGGCGAGGGAGAGGGAGGGAGGGCGAGGGAGGGAGGGCGAGGTAGGACGAGGGCGAGGGAGAGAGGGCGAGGGTGAGGGCGAGGGAGGGAGGGCGAGGGCGAGGGAGGGAGGTCGAGGGCGAAGGAGGGAGGGCGAGGGCGAGGGCGGGATGGCGAGTGAGGGCGAGGGAGTGAGGGCGAGGGCGAGGGATGGCGAGAGAGGGGGCGAGAGAGGGGGCGAGAGAGTGGGCGAGAGAGAGAGGGCGAGAGAGAGGGATTGGAGAGAGGTGGGGAGGATATCCTCAGCATATTTCCGGAGGATCTACCATGGACTTGAGCAGATCTCCAAAATTAATAATGGCATGCAACCAACTACGCGGGACTAAAATAATACTCCTTATTAACTTCGATATATAGCTGACAAACCTTTTATTACGGCATATGTGCCATATGTCTCAAGCAACATACCTGGTTTGATGCCATACCCTGACAGAGGCACACATTGAAATAGCATAAGTTTAGTGCAATATCAGGGAACGATCTTTCTAATTGACACCAATGTGTTTCCAAGCTCGATATAAATTTCATCAACAATGATAGCTCTGTAATGTTCATAAATTCAGCTACGCACCAGCTTCTGAATTCAGAAAAACATAGGTGACCAGAAGGGGATTGCAACATGCACACATCTGAAAACAGAAAAATGACTAAACCCTAAGGTGTCACCCTTAACAGCTTGAAACTTCCTGTTGCAAAGTACCTAGGGGCAGCCATAATTTGTATAGACACAGCGACGACATTCAAATGCCATGTTGAACGTTGGCTATCCTCAGTTAGTTCCCTGCATACATATGCAATGACAACTGGATTACTTCTATATCTCCAATATCATGATCATTTAATGTATCTATATAATTGTCTCTGTTTCAAAATAATCGCATATCCTGTTGTACATGACATCTGCGCTGTATACCATTCAAAACATCAGCCATTCTACTAGTTAATCATGAAGTAATATCACCGCATAGGCATTTCTAGCAGAACGCTACAGATACTCTTTTGCATAATTGACCCATGAATCCACGTGAAAACGAACGAGAGTGATCATATCACCGAAAGACTAAAAAGAGGTATGTTGCTCTCGTAAAAGTTATGATATCGTTGACACTAACGATACTTTCACCATCATGTAATCTTACACTGTTACAGCTTAGTGTGAGTGTAACGATATCACTATCATAATGAGATCTTCGGAAACATGGGCCCAGGTCTGTTGAGAAGCCAATAGCGTCCTATTTCCTCCCACCTTTTCTGCCTTCCTCATCCCATCACCCGCTCTTGTGCATTATCGCCGTCGCACTCACACTCACACTCCATTCCTTTTGTATCTTTCCTTTCCAGATATCTCCATCTTACTTATGTTTCGACAATAATCATATACATGCAGCTCTATTAACTCTCAACACGTGAAGCAATGAGAAAATTGTCAACGAGCACGGAACGATATGGCACTGACAAAATCAATGGCATTCATTCCTTCACAAATATTTGTCACGGGGAGTGGTACTCTGCTGAATAAACAAGGATATCTGTTCCCAATTCCAAGTGTTGCGTCAAACAGCAACGTGTCGCATCGCCCTTGCCGTGAGCTGCTAATTTGCGTAATTATTGAAATATGATACTCATTGATATCAGGAAGATTTAAATTCAGGTAAGATGAACAATATTTATATTTATATATTGTAATAATAGAGAAAGTGAGGTAACAATATCCCGAACCAACCTCAGGGTTTCCGTAATCCTCACTCCATGGCATATCGTCACACGACCCCACACATAAAGCTGGTGTTATGAGTCTGGTTTCTTTGCTAGACCGATTGCTCATGAAGATAAACATCAAACTGATTACTCTATTTAAACATGTATGCATCTTTTTAAGAAGTGTAACAGATTTAACAGACCAATGAGAGACGCACTGACATATGGCGAGTTGGGCAACACATCTGTAACCTATCCCTTATAGATAAATATTATGAATACAATGATTATGAAAACATAGACAGCAACAGCAGCCAGCAAAATTAATTTCAAAATATTCAACAGCTTACCTGTATAGCTTTCTATCCCAACATGGGCAAAGTGTGTGTGGAGCTTAGCTGGAGTTGTGCCGGTATAGCTAAAACAGGATTCCTTAATTATGAAGGAAACCTTTTAATGGATTAGTTAAACTCCTAAAAAGGATTACGACGACGACGACGACGACGACGACGACGACGACGACGACGACGACGACGACGAAAATCATGATCTTGCGATGGATTAAAAGCGCCTCACATATGACAATTACCTAACACGTTTAGATAATTATAATGCATCCAATTATTCTGAAGCCACATGCTGAGGTAATTGTTGCAAAGAGTGTAGTGTATGCATATGACAATCAAATGAAAACACGGCATCAGTATTACACTAACAGGATATTAGCGAAAATCCTGGCATTTTGCATTTGAAAATGAAAATCTAGCTTTGTATAAAGATCACAATAGCCATGACCTAAACAATCTGATTGTGCCAATTGTGCAACTCCTTCTGGTAGAGATAACTATATGACGATGCTTAGTTCCAATAATTTGGCCAATTATTAAATAAAGGTCAGGCGAGTTAAGCAAAACCAAACTATTAAAGTATGAATTTTATGCGAATGCTACAATGACCTTGGCCTCTGACCTCAATATCATTGAACTACATATAGCTAAACGTGTGACCAAGGTAAATTAAAGTAGGGCGACCCGATTTTGAGATATAAGGCAGTATGTTGAACTAAACCAAACATTTAACCGAAAAAATAGTTTTATATTAAGTTCACAGTTAATCTATACGTTGACCTCGACAAGATTGTGCTGCATCCGGTTGATATATGTAACCATTGTGTACACGCTTAGTCATAACAATCCGTGGATAAAAACGGTATGGTGAACAAAACTATACACGTACATGGAAACAATAAATTATTATAGCAAGGTCCTTGTATTCTTGACATTTGATATTATGCTGTTCCATCTGTTTGATATAGCGGGAGCATTGGCGATATATAAGACGCTATGTTGATAGAAGCGAAAATCATAACCGCAAAAATAGTGGTATATATCAAGTTCAGAGTTACCTTGACCTTTTGACATGATGATGGCAATATCATTGTGCTCAACCCCCTTGATATAAGGAGGCGTGTGTCCAAGTTAAATCCCAAGTTGGTGAAGCTATGCCAAGATATACGAGAATATGTTGAGCTAAACTCAAAATTCAACCCAAAAATTGGAGTTTTATACCAAGATCGCAGTGACCTTGAACTTTGACCGTATAACCGCCATATCATATATTGATCCATCCCCTTGAAATAACGAGGCATGTGTGCAAGCTTAATATCAAGCTTAATCTCAATTTTATGAAACCTTGCCGAGATTTGAGGTAAACACAAAACTTATCTTAACATAACCGTAAAAAGTCGAGTTTTATACCAAGTTCACAATGATATCATTATCATTGTGCTTCGTCCCATTGGAAGGAAGCATGTGGCCAAGTTTACTCTCAATAGGGTGTTGGTCTAAAGTCAAAACTTTAAAAAAGTTCACCAAAAACGTCAAATAGTTCATTACAAAGGCTGATAAATTGAATACGCTTCATGAAATTACAATTTACTAAGCATTCTGCGAGATGGCGGGGGTGAGAAATTGGCGGAGGATGAAAGGGAGAGAGATGAGCGAGAGAGGGAAAGAGAATCACTTTAGCAGAGTTCCAGAAGACCTCAAATGAACTGAGTGAGTAGATCTGCAAAATTAATTTTGGCATGCACATAAGTACCCATGACGAAAATAATAATCCTTTGTAACTTCCAAATATAGTTGACAAACCTTTATCGTGGGCATACGTATCATATCTCTCAACCAATATACCCGTTTTGATGCCATATCGTAAAAGATGTACACTTTGAAATATTATAAGTTTGGTGCAATGTCAGGGAACCACCTTTCTAACGGACCTTTCCACCTTTAGCTATACCTCGCCCATCTTTAGATCGGACCTCACTGACTACTAATTTCCAGAGACCTATACAGTAAAGCAGTTGACTATTTTTAAACTAATAAGCAACAGCGCCAAGTCAAATTAGTTTCAAAATATTAAACAGCATGTGTATTAAATATTAATGCCATACAATGCATACAACAATGCCTAGGCCATCATCAATTTAGCGTTCATGACGAACTTAGCTATGCAATTCATTACGCCATTGATTGTGCCGTTATAAGATTGATGGATAAACTAAAAAGATGCATTGCCCTTACTGGCAATGCGCTAGATGCCCAAGATAGTGAAACAGCTCCACCAGTTGAATTTGTGAAATACCAAACAGTAGCCAATTCCACGGCTGATTTAATGTCATAGTAATTAACATGTTTCCTTAATCAAAGCAACTAGAAATACAATGATACAATGATATTCCAGAAAAAATGCATTCTACACGTGACATTTACATGTCTACATCATTTGTACTCAGATTTATAAGACATGAGTGATTAATACATATTTCCCGCAATATGCAATGGGTATTTATTTAGCACCAACACAATAAAACTATACATATCGATTCGCAGATCTACTAGCTGCTTTCAGCGTATCATGAAAGTAAACTCAAGCAAAGAGAAATCAGAATGGATGATGCACGCTCCCGTGCTGGGGGTAAGTGTTTTCCCGACAAAAATATCAAATGTATGTTGACAGAAATGATATTAAGGAAAACCTTTAAAAAATGTTCATGCAGATATCAACTTCTTACATCAACTGTGTTCTTATGCACCGATGCTAGCATTTGGAGATCTAGCATAGGTCAACGCAGAGACAATATTGAGCCCAATCTCTAATTGCAGCTCTATTCATTTAGGCCATGTATATTTGGGTCCACATCTAGCGGATGGGAGAGGGGTCAAAAGGTCAAATTTTAACCTGCGGAAATTAATTTAACGCATCTCCTCCGAAACCATTGGACGGAATTCAACCAAATTTGGTATGTGAGTTACCCTTATCAATGTGGAGTGAATGAGCACATGCATATTTGCCCCGCTGCCCCGAGGGGTAGTTGTGGGGGTGGGGTGCGGACAAAAGGTCATGAAATTGGTTGTAATGCGGCTCCTCTGAAATTGTTGGATGAATTCAACCAAATTTAGTATGTCAGTTACTCATATCAATGCGGAGTGGAGGCGCACATTTATATTTGGCCCCGCGCCAGGGTGTGTGGGATGGTGTCAAAAGGTCATGAGGTTGGTTGTAATGCAACTCCTCTGACACTATTGCACGAAATTCGTATGTGAGTTACCCATATGATTGCGGAGTGCAAAAGGCCGTTTACATTTGCCTCCGTCCCCTGGGGTGGGTTGTGGGGTGTGTCAAAAGGTCAAAGCGGTGAACAACGTCATCGACCGACCAATTGAATTATTTTGATTACCAGGTTGGTACGCTGCAAATTTTGCAATACTTTCATCAATGCATTGCGCCGTAGTTATTATATTCATACTAATTATTTACAAATGCTAAACATGTATTTTACCTTTGCAACCAGCTTACGATCACAATCAATATATTTGCTTTATTACATTTCTGACAAAGACGAATATGTCCCACATTTTAAATTGATTAACTTGCTAAATTCATGTCCAACTGTTTCCCAGTGCACGTTGACTTCTTTAATTTCGCATTCAGTTATTCCTCTTTATGTCTTCTTTGTACCTCCACTTTATCTCCGCCATTGTTGTGTCCATCGATGTGTTACTTTCAGATGTGCCAAGGGTTATGTGATGCGTGGACACAACAGCTATTTCATGAGCTTTATCATATTTACATATCTGAGGGCTCATATTGTTCCGGAGACGTCTTCTTATACACAGGACACATTTTGTCTGGAACGTTTCGACGGATTGATTGATGAAGCCACCTTCCATCATGCGGAGCCATATAATAGTACATTGCTCCTGAGACAGTATGTAACGTGGCAAAATCTTGACTGACGTTGATAATGCTGGTGTTCAACTACTTCGCATAATCTATTGCAGCTTAGTGCTATGATCTGCAGCTTGCTCAACTTCGTTGTCAAACATTTCTATCGCCTGGCTGTCTATGATGATCGTACTCTGGGTGTCAATGTTTCTCTTACGTGCCATTGTTGATATTTTGGGCAACATCACCGTGTTGGCTGAGGCTTGGCTTAATTCTTAGCCGCCAAGTTGACTACTTAGAAGCAGAAGACATATGTAGAACAAAGATGTCATCATCATTATCTTCATTTAGGATTTCCTCTTCAAGTGGCAAATGTCCAATAGTCGTGCCCCCGCCCCCAACCCAACCTCTCCCAAATATGGGATATAACTGTTGTATGCATTGTGTGTTCTTTTCGAATTGTTATTCGGAAAAACCACACAGTGGGTAATACATCGATATCCTCTATTTTCCAGAGACTACCAGTGTATTGAAATAAATATACGGACATTTAAGCACATGTCACAGCGCACCACCAAAATTCGACAATATCGCGCACATCCAAAATCGGCAATCACGTGGTGACTGTACCATAAACGCATATAGCCAATGTACCCAGACTAGAGTTTTACCAGGATTTTCCTTACTGAGCCGGGCCGTGTCGGCATCTTGGCGAAAAATTCTAATATGTAAGTTATGATTTATATGTAAGTCTTGCTTTAGGAATGTGTCACAATTAAGACCAGCAATGGCTTGGCAGAACATATTTCGTGTAGCATTCTTGGAGATTATTTGGCCTCTTTGTCTACTCTGTTGTCAGAAAGTCAAAAGTTATCTACTACATGCATATTATGGACATATCTGATATCTGAACTATGTTGGAGAACTAAGGTTCTAAATGAGACCTTAGAGTTTCCAGTTTCAGTAGAAATACGTCTCTACAACTTGCCACCATAACATTAACGAGAACAGCGTAACATATGTTCATCAATATTCATTTACTCAAAGTTGTCAAACTCACTAGATCAGAGGTATCATCAAACGTGATCACCATGCAGAATACGCAATTGCATAGTGTTGACCTATGTACAGATTGATACGCGTGGGATATTGAGTGTCATAGTATAGCTTCTTTATTAAATCTGCATAACCTATGCCATATACCACAAAAATGTTGTTGATTCCCATTCCTTTTCATATGATAGTTGCTGTACATTTTGGACTCGAAATTCCTGCAACAACATTCAAGATTATTGCCCACAACATATGTGTATGCCTTGTAATACTAACACCCTACAGATCATTTACCTGGGTTATGTCAATGTAATTGGGGTTAACCGCCAATCTCCCCCTGAATCGCATCTAAATCACCACTTATAAAGTGCCATGGGTTTGAGTTAATCAATAATGAATTGTATTGGTGCGATCAGCAACAATGCACACCCCGGTTATTTCAGTCTAGGGCTGGAGTAGTTGCGTGCTGACAATGGGAGTGGTGTGGTGTGACATTACGTAGCATAGCGTTTAACAATCTTGTCGGCAAGAAGTATTTTAGCATTGATTTGGTCAGATACATTATACAATTGTTTGATTCGTTTCTATCTATGACCCGCCCATTTCTAGCTAAGTTCCGCCCGCACACACTTTGCGCGTGTTAGGATTGATACTTTGAAACACTGTGGCCAGTTTGGATCACATATACTGCAATGCAGTTGCGTCATACCGTTATGATGTCATCAGTTGTTGTTGTCTATGGGTACTAGTTATTTATATTTTCAGTATACTCAGCAACCCGTCATAAATACATTGCTCACTAGAACCTTTCTAGACATTAATTCGTCCATTCTTTCCCTCCCCCGAATGCCCTACGATTGATAGATCTTAAACGCATACATGCAATCGGGAAAAACAGATGACTGATGCGGTAACGGATTGATCATTATATCTGATGAACTTCGAAAGTATCTTCTGCACATCGGTTTCATCCATGTTCATTCGATTAGTCCCCATTTCCTTATGTACTCCAAACATGTGACTATCTTGTAACCCACACATTTGCTTTGTGACCGTTGTTATGGCTGCCCTCTCGTGGCTAGTTAAAAACCACCTCTCCAGAGCTCCTGGCTTTTGTGTTATTCCAATAATACCACCTCGCTTTTTGGAATCCAAATTAATTGATTGCTCTAAGACCATATCTGTCCACACTTGATTGAATGGATGGTGTGAGCGACTTACGGAATGATTTCCATTCAAGAATTACCTGGGTGCTTTGTCAACAGTGGTACAGCTGGATATACAGATTCTATGATGGAGTTAGTATACATACATAAAATATAACCTTCACATTTCACCCTCGCCTTTGGTATATGCATGCAAAATGTATGTTGGATATATGTTAGGTCGATATCCGTCTAAATATCATATATGGTGAATCTAATACGATATTACTTTGAGTTATGACACGATCATGCTTATATCGTTGTGCACTGTGGATACAGCCAAAGCCTAGACCCCCTATGCAAAGAAATCAGGATAACTAATTAGTGCTACCAAAATTTGTTTGTACAACAGGGCTTAAAATGTGTGGGACATGTCCCCCAAGCCACAGCAAGTGTCAGACCTTCCGAATACTGGGTGTGCTACGTCACGATTCTGACCTAGCTTTAGCTCCTGGACTAATATCCTTCAAACAATTTTAGCACATGGTGGAACTTGTTTTGAAGTCAAACGGGTGGCGCGATTTCCTGCTGGATCAAGGCATTCTCTTCAAATCACGCATCGTGTTTCCTTCTCGCAGTAAATCAAATGATGCATATAGTGCTCTATGTACATTTGCTTTGAACACTTGCGAATATATTACTTTACTTGAAAACATATCTGGTTATTTGATCGTGTGCAAGGGCGCGTGCTCGGGGTATTAAGCACGATTACTTTGGTTATGAACAACATTATTAACGTCAGTCTTTACACTATGTACCGGCACTGAAGCTTTATCTGCAAAAGTCTTCCAAGACAAAAAGAAAGACTTAGTATGTGTAATAGCATTTGATTGTTTGTTGCCAATATTGTCAGATCCAGATATTTGAGGAATCCAGTTTTAACCATGCCCCGTCCACCTTTAACTAAGCACCACCTGCGCTTTGACCGTGTTGGGATTGAGCGATCCCTAAACTCCCTGAATATCAATTTCTAGAAAACTATACAGGTAATCTGTTGAATATTTTGAATCTAATTTGGCTGGGTGCTGTTGCAGCCTATGGCAGCAACAGCGTCCAGTCTAATTAGTTTCAAAATATTTAACAACATGTTTATTAAATAGTAAAAACAATTCGTACAACAACGCTTAGTCTGTCATCACTTATGCGTTTGTGCCGATCTTATATATCTTATTCATGACGCCATTCATTAAAAGGTCATCCTACACTTAATGTAGTTGATTATGACGTCATATAAAGGATGGATGGATAAACGGCAAAGGCCCATTAATATAGCCATAAAGAACTTATTATTTCGATTATGTCATGACAAAATCATCTATAGCGCGCCTCGCTCTTCTGCCATGAATACATAATCACGGAATATCCCCATTAACCATACACAATTCAAATGCACAATGGGGATGACATAACATGATATCATTTTAAATTGAAATTTACTTGTTGCATTTTACAGCAAAACGTTCAGTGTTGATTTTATGTTCCAGTATCATCTTATTGCCCTTGCAGTAGAAGAAAATTGTATTTGGACAAAAAACGTTATTTTCGTCGAGGTGTCAAATGCTGTGCAATGTGTCCATGACATCATATTCATAGCTTGTGGGTGCATGGATAAAATAGTTCATTCAATGACTACACTAGCAAATGACCCTGATTAGTTGCAAACGTCTAATAAATAATGACTGATGACAAAAACAGATACTACAATCCACTCGAAAAGAAATTATCATACATTAAGACATACCATTGAATATTTTGAACATCATTGGTGTGGAAGACAATGCTTCCTAAGCCCACAATTTCTTCCAACCCAATTGTGCCCAAATCATGGGGTGATCCAGTGAGGTGGGATGGCTGACTAGCCACACAGCCCTCTATTTGGAATACAACCATTTTTATATTCTGTTTTTATACAGGCAGAGAGAAGTCATCACGACGCACAAGAATGTATCGCTGACGGATATCTGAGCAGGTGTCGGCCTGTTGATCCCGGTAATCCATTTCCCACTGAATGGTTCTACGATTCCATGCTTGGCGTCGCATCCACGGCTGAACTTGTGACGTCAACGTGCACCTGGCACCAGCTCCGGAGCATCTTGTCAGCGAGCCTGTGTGTGTGTGTCGACCTGTCTAGACAGCAAGAGACTAGTCCAGCAATCCAATCATGTGAATCGTCACAATGAATTAATTAATTAAATCTTCGATTTGCATATCATTCACATTTTCTCTGACATTAAGGTTTTGAACGTTAACTCTTAAACTTCGATTAAGAAGGCATCTAGTTGAGCTATTGTTTAGTATTTTGATAATTAAACTTGCTTAAAGTGAAACATTTCTCCACAGTGGAGTATTCAACTCGTTTATAACCATGACTTGTTATGTGATCCGTATCACGGAAGGATCTATTGACACTGGTCGTACTGGGGTCCAAACGGACCCCAGTACAACCAATGTGAATAGATCCTTCCGTAATATACTATATTGATGATATAACTGCATACAATCATCTATAATTGATGACCAACCAATGTAAGATTAGCGTGGTGAGTTATGTTAATATTTTCATATCTAACATTGCTCAGATGTAGTGGAACCCTTGTAAATCTGCCAAATATTTTAAGTGAGTCAAGTTTCATACACATGTTATGAGTGTATGTTCTGTGGTGAAAGTAATAAACTGGTAATTAGTTGCATATATATTATATGATCTATAATCTATTATCTTGTGTTTGGCAATTAAAGCATGAGCAAAGTAAAAAGGCTTTCCAAAAGTCGCTACTTGATTAGTCTATACGCATATTTGAGGTTGGGGTACGAATGGACCCCGGTTGTTAGGATTTGTATGTAAAATATGTTGGTAGGATGAGGATTAAGAAGGCACAGGTTAGTAAATTAATCTTTGCCATAACTGATAAGTAGCCTTCATATGCATGAATTGCGTATGCATGTGTAAACACCGCTATCTCCTTTGGAAAATTTTGAAATCTAGATGCTGAGAGAGAAATTGGAAAATGGGTAAAATATAATAATTTAACAGCCACCTATTGATTCATATTCACCTCCAGAAATGCAGGAAAAGCAATCTGAGAGCCTCTAGATTTCAAAATCTTCCTGGGACGATCAACGTACTGGTGGTGAATGAACATCACCAGCATTTGTCATCCAACCTACGTGCATGGTCACCGCGTTTATAAGATCCTAGATCCGCCCCTGAATATATACCACAGAATATTTCTTGCTAACGTACTTCTGCCTTTGTTTTGGAAACACCCACAGCTTATTTATGAGCTGTACAGTATGTACGAGAATTGCTTAATTCCAAATATCAACACTACCGATACTGGTTGGTTACATGTTTGTCTAGCATATTTATTACTCAAAGTACCACAGTACTGACTTCCTAATGTTCATCGAATGTTCACCAGCATAAACTTGTCTAACGAGGC
Organism: Chaetoderma sp. LZ-2023a; assembly: GCA_034401795.1. Taxonomy (NCBI): domain Eukaryota; kingdom Metazoa; phylum Mollusca; class Caudofoveata; order Chaetodermatida; family Chaetodermatidae; genus Chaetoderma; species Chaetoderma sp. LZ-2023a. Next base: position 176,503,555 of record CM067373.1, on the reverse strand, counting down.
CAGTATATATAGCTGCTGGTGTGTCGCTGACATACTAGTTGCTATCCCACGATCACTGTTTCAAACTTCTCTAGAAGATTTCTGATCTGCTATTTTGCCAGTCATCTTCAAACTGTCTTATCATTATTTAATCAAGGCAGCTCCTGATCAATATATACTTGCTTGTCATTGTTGTGCTCTGTCGTCAAGTGCATCAAAGACAACACGCTTTTAGAGGTGTGTGCGTGCCCAACCAACGTAATGCAGTAGCAATCAGATCTAGCAGCTCGTCATTTTGCAAAACAAGTATTTATCCTATCTTGCTAATGGTGGAAATCGTATGAATGCGATTGCAACGAATTTAAATATCAGTCAGAAATTGGGCTGGCGTGGAATATGTCGTTTCTGTTTGATAGAATTAGAGATCCAATCAATTTGATTAAAGCAGGCCGATTCTATTTTTGAAACACCGTCATTCCCTTCCGTGTCAATGCCATTGACATTCAAATTACAGCGTAATGTCCTGGTATTCGGTATTGTATTTTTTATATTGAACCAGTGGTGTGTTTCACCAATCACCATGTTACGAGTGCGCGGGAGAGCATTTTGTCCTAATCAATTATTGACAGCTGCAGGCAATGGGGTGCATAGGTTAATCTGTGAACATTACAGAATTATGTTCGTGGTTCAGATTTATATTGGTGTATGCGCAATTCAATGTGCGATCATATTGGCCTCGTGAAAATTGGTACCTCCTAAAGAGGTTCTTAACTGGCAATGATCCGACAGTACTTGGCAGTTCTTCAATCGTGTAGATCTTTTACTCCACAGCTATAGCAAAACCTTAGCACTTGTCAATAACTGACCTTTCCAGCTTTAGCTGCGCCCCGCCCACCTCTAGCTAAGCTCCGCCCACACATCGGCCGTGTTGGGATTGATCGATCCCGAATGCCCTACGATTGATAGATCTTAAACGCATACATGCAATCGGGAAAAACAGATGACTGATGCGGTAACGGATTGCGTATGCGGATTGCGTACAAGGATTGCGGATATATGAAAGCGTAGCTTTGGGAGCGTGAAGCGGAGCCTTTCTATCCTAACCAATGACTATCGCAAGGATTCAACACACGTCACATTGGTTCCGGTGAGAACATTACATAACTATGTTGGTTTGTAGCAGCTATATTGCTCTCTTAAACAATTGGTTCCACTTATAATATGGCAGAACACTGCCATTTCTTGAAGGATATTTCGAGATTAGTCGATGGAAGCATTGAACCAGATATTCTAGTCTTCGCAATATCAGCTGGTGCATCCACACAAATATCAGTGTCTCAACTTGGTAATGGAGTCAAATATGCCTACATTTACATTGAAATTGAATACAAATAAAATCTTAAAATCTCAATTTCAACCCAGTTATATATGAAGGCTGTTAAATATTTTGAAACCAACATGACTGAAAATTGTTGCTACAATAGGCAGCCGCTGTCATATTATTTTCAAGGTATTCAACATAACACAGCCTGCATAAAAAAGAACATGTCTTTTTGTAATGTACCGTTTATAAGCCGTAAACTTATGTTAAAGTGAGCGCTATTTTTATGGATATGCATAGATGGGCATGACCTAACCTCTTGCTAGCTGGTTGTTTGTGTGCATTAGATATCTGCCACATGAAAATTCATAGGAAGTCGCGTGCCCCATATCGCCATCTTGTTATACTCCTTTTCTCGCCCATCCTCCTTCTCTTTAACCTTCACCCACCCCATCTACATATAGCTCCGCTCTCTCTCTCTCCAAATCTCTCTCACGAGAGACGAGAGACGAGAGGAGAGAGAGAGATAGAGAGAGAGAGAGAGGGAGCGAGAGAGTGAGAGAGAGAGAGAGAGAGAGAGAGAGAGAAAGAGAGTTAGTTAGAGCTCAGTTAAATACATTCCATTAACTCTTTGAAAACTGAATTCCCAAACTCCCATTTGAAGGTAACAATATGGGTAAGCATTTTGAATATTTAGAAATGATGTTGACAGGACCCCTTTGCCGTAATTTCAGATTAGTTTCAAAATGTTCGACTTAAAATGTATTAAATCATAAATGTGATTTCGAAATCGCCACTTCGTATTCAAATGATTAATTCAGGACGTGATGTTCTGATAAACTACAGCATCGGTTCTGATTTACAAGTACTTATTCACACGGAAACATGTCCCATTATGGATGCATGAAGCCATTAAGTCGTCTAATTAACGAAATACGATACGCATTCCAAGCACGAATATCAATTCAATGGCAGGATGAGAAACTTCGCGCTAGGAGTTTCAAACCAGGGAGGATTATGTAAGAATGGCCAAGACCACTTCAGAGCATCCAGGAGAATAGCTTTAAAACATCTGCTCGCATGATCATTCGAATCCGCACACATAAATGCATGCAGGTGCATATTTATCAGTCACATTTCTGGATATAATCCATTGCATAAGAAGATATTTACTTTAAATATTTGAACTCCCAGAATCCCAATCTCAACGCGACTATACAGGTACGCTATTGTGGCGTGACGTGATCCGATTTAAGCAACCGTTGCAGCACAACTATCTGCATGTAATATAGACCATATTGAGCACAATTGTGGCGTCTAGCTGCCTAGCGTGCGCATCACTGCAAGTAGATTGGGGTTGCCAGTTCGCTTTTTTATCAGTTCAACAGAATAGAATTATTAGCCATTAGTCATTTATCAAGACATTGACCCACACCTTCGTTCTGGTTAGCGTTTCCTCTAAAATCGTCAGGAGATTTTTAAACAGAATAACGACTGCATTTCTAAGAAGTTGCTCAGCAACCAATTCTAATATTGTGTAATTTTGCGGAATGTTGTTTCCCGGGTAGCATACCTTGTTTGGGTGAGAAAGATGACACATCCACGCTGGTCTCCTCTATCTTCTAACTGTGTTGGGAAACTAAGTCATCAAGGATTGCGGGCTGACATCCGCATGCAGAGACAACTCTGATTATGTCTAGCCTTCTTCAAACAAGAAACTGTGCTCGATATCCTTAGACAATGCAATCTTTCCAGGAGCTTACAAAAGCTATGGGGAATGTATGTGGTCTGAGTGTAACATCAAAGAGGCAAACCTTTGAGGTTATGACCTATGAGAGGTGCAGACTGTGAACAATATATCATCGATATTACATGCATTTAAGAGACTAAAGTAGCTAAACACTCAGAGCAGCAGCTATAGACAGACCATAAGCTAGTACTCACGGAGTAAAAACAGGGTACATATATATCTGCGCGATATATCGATCTCACATAGTAAACCGGTTCAATATGGTGACGGTTTGCAAACTGCCAGACTCATGCTCAAACTCTTAGCCAACACTGATTAATCTTTTTTCTTAACTATAAACATTGCTGCTAGGCCGGCCTCTGTAGTGGTCTTGAGAACTGTCAACTTGCATACCAAAAGAAGTCTATTTTTGAAAATTCCTCACTGGAATTACTGGCTTGACAATGGAACCAGACACCCTAGGGGGAAATTGCAGACCCATCTGAAAGTCAACGGTTTCATTATTTTCTATTCTCACTAATTTGCTTATGATGGATTGCACTCTGTCTGTAAACTTTCCAATATTTTGAAACTATTTTCACCGCAAGATGGTGTTGTGGTTTGTATCACCAAACCCCAGTCAAATTAGTTTCGAAATATTTAACATACACGATACTATTTGTAAATTTGTAAATGATTGACTATCTATTGGTGTTTCGTATTCAGTGTTAACACAATCTAATTGTGTATATAATGATTTTTCTCCTTAGTTCGTCTACGTATGATGCATGTTTGGCGTACAATGGATGAGTCTCATGCTGCGTGAATAATTATCACAATTCCATTAAAATCACATGATTATCGATATCTAAGCTTCTGATAATCTAAACATGTTGTCCACATCGCGATTTCCGAGGGTTTTTTAAATTGTCGCCATTCGGATACAATGTAAACATGTTTATTGGCCCTGTATTTTTGAGCGAGGGATTTATCACAACAAACCTAAGTAATCCACCTCACGTTTAGGTAAGTCTTCAAAACTAAGATCACGAGTTAACAACCATCTTGATCAGCTGTGTCAGTTTGCATTATATCAAGGCAATAGTCTTAATTCAATGGGTGTATGCTCTAATCACATCCACCCATTTCAATGGAACAAACTCATCATTACTGGGTTGTGTAAACGATATGATTCGATGGCCGCTTGCAACCATAATGGTAAATGAGAGTCATTTATTGAAAGATGCTGCTGTTCCGTGGCACTAACAATTTTCAAATAGCAAATTATTTAACTCATTAACAAGAGTTAAGGTATATATCCCGTTGTCGGATGCGTGATGATTAAACAAAGGATAAATCTCGCGCATTATAATTAATCGATTGTAAATGGAACACAACTTATCATTAGTTAGAAGCTGGATTTTAACAATCACAGACGTAATCAGAAGTTATTGGGTTGATTGGCGTCTTTCAAGTCCCTAATTCCAGGCCCCATTCACGCTGGTTTATATGTCAGTCTATTATTGGTAACTTCCCCAGTTTTACACTGATAGGCCCTACCAATTTATGCTCATGGGTTAAGAGAGGCAGTGAGGAGTGAAGGAGATTGCCTATGTGTCCACTGATTGCTCGTCCGCCACTTCATCGCCTAACGGTTGAGTGGGATTTGAACCTCGCCCGGATGATTACCAGTCGATCACGCTAATACCACGGCATGTACATTGGGTCAAAGGTTCCAGATAACACACGTATAGTTGCTATATGCTTATCTAAACCAATATTACATACAATAAGTGTACACACCCATCCCTGGGCCCCAGCACACACAATAAAATTGATATACGATTCAAACCGGTTTGGAAATTGACACCCTCACCGGTTTAACAATATACCATACTGAGATTAAATTGAGAATCTCTTGATGAATGAATCAAAGACACCCACATATACCTATCTACAAAGCATGAAACTAAAGAAAATGACGATCCACTTCGTGGCGGTGAACCATGGAGGAAAATTAAAATCATGGGCTCACTGCTTTATAGTACTGCTGACATTGCTGTACGCTGTGTCATGGGGAACATAACTGCCCAGTTCTTCTGGAAGCTATAGATTCGTAGATTAAAGATGATCTTGATAAAAAGACGACGTTTATAGTGTGCAATCAGCATATCCTTAATGCTGTATAAAGGTAACAGCTGGGCAGCTCCAACGTCAGTTCTAGACAAACTTGATGACTGCCACCGGAAACAGCTACACACCATCAATGGGAACCGATGGCCAGACAGCATACTTTCCAATGATACATTATACAAGATGTGTAATACGTCACCACTGTCTGTAAAAGTCATCCAGCAAAGATGGTTCATATTTGGCCATGTGCTAAGGATGCTAGAAGACACAGCAGCACGGAGAGCCTTGGAATAATTTGTCCTACTCGGAGACAGCAAATCCAAATCCAGGAGAGGATGTCATTGCATAAATCTGCTAGGCGGGCTACGAGGTGGCCTCACGACAGCAGGATTCAGTACACTCAAGTCAATAATGGACCTAAGGAAGCTAAGGATTTCGGCTGAGGACAAGACACATTGGACAAACGCGAAGGACTGATTGCAGGTATAGGATGTTTCAATAACCCTTTGAACACTGAGTTCCAGGAATCCCATTATCAAGGCAACAATATGCGTACACATTTTGAGTGAATGACTATTTGTGGGGTACGACTCACTCACTACAAGTACATGCTGATAGCCCACATGGTCGGCAGAAATAGCAGACGCGTGTTTTCTTGCTAATCACACCAATACAAGCAATCACCTGATGACGCAATCACCTTATTGGCCTACGACAGAAAATTTAGACAAGAAAACAAAATCGTGGTCCTGAATTTCTAACACATGTCATACTGTGCAAAGGTCAACTCTATATAATTGCTGATTTTGATGTTGACCACGTGTCCTGGTTCCACTGCCCTTGTAAAGTTGGCATGATCTATGATCTGTGTCATAGAAAAAAATCAATTATTTAAATGAAAAGATCCATTACGATATAATTCGAACCAGATCGAAATATACAAGATGTAATACTAGGCCAATACTGGAATTTGTTCTGCTACTTGCCCCGGAGAGGCTTACGTTTTATTATCAGGGTACACGTTTGAGTCATTCATATGCAAATTGGTTAATTCAGTTTTGGCTATGATATTAGCATCTTTGGCTAACCGCTGCCGTGTTGAGATCCATCAACATCAGGAATAGCAATTTCGAGAAAACTATATTGGTAAGCTGCAGCTGTTGAATATATTGAAACTAATTTGGCCGGGCGCTATTGCTGACTATGACAACAAAAGTGCCCAGTCAAATTAGTTTCAAAATATTCAAAAGCAAGTTTATTAAATAGTAAAGACATACAATCCATACAACAACGCTTAGTCCTTCTTCAATTATGCGTTCATGACGTACTTACCTACATCGTTCAAGACATCATTGATTATGACGCCATCATATACGCCACGTAGTTGATTATAATGTAATATTGATAAACTGGAACTCTTCCATTCAGCGGTTATTATAGACAACCGTTGATCACCGAGATTATGTATTTATTACAACAGTTCACGAATTTTGCATCCTAAAAGTAAACACCATCTCATTTAGGAAATGTAAAAAAAGAAGTAGAGTATTATAATCTAAGGAAATTGTGTCATTATCATTGATGAGGAGTTTTATCGCGACAATACCCACAAATGGCTATGGGTTTCTCCGAATAGCTGTTATAAAGTACAAATCACATTTGAACTAATCCAGTAATCAGCCTATAATGTTAGATTATACCAATTTTGTCACGTCGTGATAATATTATGGAGGAAATGAAGATGCGATTATCATCTGCTGCAATGAATTGTTAAGCGTTGTCAGTGGATAATATTGCATTTCGATTACTTTTTTAGTATTTTTAGTGAATAATATTAGATTTTTATTATTTGTGGTTGCAATTAAACGATTGCCCTCTAACACCAGGAATGCACCCGCATGATGGAATACACAATGCGAATTCGATGAATTGTATTTTCATAACTCTTTCGTGCCACTAAGGACATATATTCAGTTTTAATAACCAAATGCTGATGAATTTCCAGAATCTATGAAAAATCTATGAAAGACGGCTTGATTTAATTTTCAGCAATTAAACAGAAAAAATACTTTGACGTGTGTTATGGTATATACGCAAAATTAGACATTCAAGGTAATTATACAGGCAAGCTCTTCCATATTTTGAAACTATGCCTATGGCAACAACAGCTCACTGTCAAGGTAGTTTCGAAATGTTCAAAATATTGTCAATTTAATTATACATTCCTCAAAGACATACAATTCATTGTTTATGCTTTCGTGATTGGACCTTTCGTGACGGAGCTACGCCATTTTGATGATAATTGGTGATGTAATTGACATCAGATAAGTGAGTGACTGAGCACCTCCCGCCCTTGCTTTGGAAAGTATTTAGCACGTTAGTCTGATTAAATCTAGGTTTCTTGGGATCCAGACAGAAATCGGTTGACCTAGGCATGCTAGTCTCGCGATAACGTCTTTAACAGCGTGGCGTCCTTGTATGTAAGTTGCACGCACCATATAGAAGACCATACACATAGGATATCGTGACCTGTACTCATTAGCATCAGTGATTTATGACAACGCAATCACTGGAAGCCGTTTGAACATTAACAATGCACAATCTGAACTGTGCACATTAAAAATGTATATATACACCTGTGCAAAAGTTAAGCACCAGCAAAAACAATAGAACGTAGAAACATGATGGTACAACTAGGCTGCCATACTTTTTGTCCCCGCGTTAGCTGACATAATTCCAAGTACGAAATGCACATGCATGCATGACTTCACGCCGCTTGATGTCCGTGCGTGGCGGGAAACAGCACACGTGTTCAGTTATGTAAAAGTCCAGTTTGAAGTGTAGAACATTACATACAGATTTAGGCGACAAGATTAGGAATTTTGTGTTCATGACCGTGGTTTATTTGTACAGAGAGAATTAGCTCATGATTGTGAACCGCTATGGCAAGACGAAGGTTAAGTGATCGTGTGAAATGGCAAATATAGGCATGCATACCACTGGTATGTCATGCAGAGAGATTGGCAGACAGCTGAACATTAACCATACTGTAATCAGTCGTTTGATTGCAAAACATGGGCAAACTAACGAGGTGAACGACAGGCCTAGATCTGGAAGACCGAAGAAGACTACTGCCCGTGATGATCGAGCCCTAGTACGCCTTGTTAGGAGATCTCCATTCACCAACAGCAGAGTGCTCAGCCAGCAATGGGAAACGCGCAATAGAGTGTCAATGTCTACCGTCAAAAGGAGACTGTATGCTGCTGGCATGAAAGCTAGGAGACCTGTCAGACGTCCTCTCCTCACTGCACACCACAAAGAGGAGCGTCTGAGGTGGTGCAACGAAAGAAGACACTGGAACATGAGATCCAGGAGACGGGTACACTGGTCCGATGAAAGTCGGTTCCTGCTTCATGCCACAGATGGTCGAACTCGTGTATGGAGGTCCAGACGCACGGCGTACGACCAACGTAACATCATGGAAGAAGTTCCATTTGGTGGAGTTTCCGTTATGATATGGGGGTGCATCTCATTTGATTGTAAGCTGGATCTGTTGACTGTACCTGGAACACTAAATGGACAAAGATATCAAGATTCCATACTGGATAGAGTTGTGGTCCCTCATTTTGTAAATCATGCACCTGGAACCCACCCTATATTCATGGATGACAACGCCCGACCACATCGTGCTAGAGCTGTGCATGAATACCTCCGCCAGAATGCCATCGAAACCCTACCATGCCAGCAAGGAGCCCTGACATGAACCCTATTGAGCATATCTGGGACATTCTGGGAAACATGGTGAGAAGGAGGGATCCTCCTGTGCAGAACCTACAGGAATTAACAGACGCACTCCATCTCGAATGGCAACGAATACCACAATGGCGTATCAGTCGGTTGGTGACCAGCATAAGACGTCGTGTCCAGGCCGTCATCCAGGCACAAGGTGGATATACCCGGTATTAATAATGACAGTCTCAAACTCGTGTACAGATGTTAAACTTCGTTTTCAGACACCATTAATGACAATCTAGCCACGTGTGTCAACTGTAGGGCAATAGTTGTCAGTTGTGTCAACGTAACCATATTCAGGCCTCGTTTTCAAGTTCAAACAAAAACATACAGTGTTTCCCCACCATCATAATCAGCATTCCTCTAGTTGCATTATTACCTCTTGCACTAAGATGGATGGGTACATAAATGTTTATGCTATTTCTTTCTTCATAGCACATGAATATACCCTCGCATGTGCGTAAAAATAGGGTGGTGCTTAACTTTTGCACAGGTGTATATGTTAACAGTAATATTAGTCTATTCATTTGCTTAGTCCTAAGAATATGCTGCAACTGTATAGATAATATGATTTTCGTAAGATGTATTTAGAACATATATTTAATTACATATGATTGTGCATATGATTTCCGCTGTCCATCAGTATGTCAATCGATGTGTTCATCCACCCAACAAGGTCGCATGCCATACACCACTGCACATTTAACTGATTGATGCAAAACATCTGCAAAATGTTGGAGTGTCATGGGAAACATCGTCATTGTGCCTGGTCATAACATAGAATCAAATATGGATGCCAGACATCCATCATGAAAAGACGCTAACAGAAATGGTATGTTGGACTAGGCTGGCTAGGGTTTAGCAAGTCATGAACATTACTTTTGTCTATTTCATGCGTTGTAATTAAATTAACCTAGTGAACCTAGTAGACGAGACCTAACGAAAGTGTCATTTTCTCATCTGTTTAAAAGAACGGGCCATCTACAAATCAACTGATTTAATAAATAACACCACGTCTAAAGATGACTGTGGTAAGATAACCAGAGCTGCCAAAGCATTAAAATAACACCGTGCCATGACACACACTCGCTGTTCACAGATATTGAACCTGAACCGCTATCATTGGCTGACGTCCAAGCATGACCTTTGCACAGTTCATTAACAGGAGCAGAGAGCAATGATGGCCCGAAGGAATTGCTACGATGATGTGTCAGAATGGCATCAACAGTGACCTCTTCAAGTGTGCTGGTGATATTATCAATGGCGGGTTCCATCTTTTCAGGCAATACTATTACGTCATAATCAACTGCGTGACGTATAGACTGATGTCATAATCAACTATATGATGCATGGCACAATATAGGCCTCATAAATGTGTAATAATCAAACACATTGTACGAATTGTATGTCTTTACAATTTACTAAGCATTACGATCAATATTTTGAAACTAAATTGATACGAAGCTGTTGCCGTAGACAGCAACAGCAACCCAATCAAATTAGTTTCAGAATTTTCAGCAGCTTAGATGTATAGTATTCTGGAAATTGATTGTCAGGAAGTCGATTGCTACATGGGTGGTGTGTCGGTGAAGCTTAGATAAGCATGGCCGAGGCAAAGCTAAAACTGAATTCCCCAATTCGTATTTGAATAACACATCCTTATATAAATTGATTCCATGTGCACCCAGTCATATTAGTTTCAAAATATAATACAGCTTACCTGTTTTATTTTCTGGTAACCAGGGAGTTCAGGGATTGATTGATCCAAGCATGGCCAACGCGTTGTAGGTACTTATCTAGATATGGGCTGGGTATAGTTAAAACTAGGTTCCTCCATTTTTAGTTATACAAATTGACAAATACTATGCGTGCAGAGGACGCTATGACGCTAACATGTTAAATATTTTTCGATTAGATGTAAAAACTTAATCATGGACTACTAAAGAGAGAATCGTACTTTAAAGAGCTCTGGATGCTTGTGACGGATAATACACAGTGGAGAATTCTGGAGAAAGCTGATTACAGTTGAAAGCCGTTTCCACTCCATTCACCCAAGAAAACTGTAGTAGTAACAGTAGTAGTAGTAGTAGTAGTAGTAGTAGATGTAGTAGTAGTAGTAGTAGTAGCAGTAGTAGCAGCAGTAGCAGCAGCAGCAGCAGTAGTAGTAGTAGTAGTAGTAGAAGTAGTAGCAGCAGCAGTAGCAGCAGCAGCAGTAGTAGTGGTAGTAGTAGTAATAGTAGTAGTTGTAGTAGTAGTAGTAGTAGTAGTAGTAGTAGTAGTAGTAGTAGTAGTAGTAGTAGTAGTAGTAGTAGTAGTAGTAGTAGTAGTAGTAGTAGCAGCAGTAGCAGCAGCAGCAGCCGCAGTAGTAGTAGTAGTAGAAGTAGTAGTAGTAGTAGTAGTAGTAGTAGTAGTAGTAGTAGTAGTAGTAGTAGTAGTAGTAGTAGTAGTAGTAGTAGCAGTAGTAGTAGTAGTAGTAGTAGTAGTAGTAGTAGTAGTAGTAGTAGTAGTAGTAGTAGTAGTAGTAGTGGTGGTAGTAGTAGTACTATTAGTAGTAGTAGCAGCAGCAGCAGCAGCAGCATCAGCAGCAGCAGCAGTAGTAGTAGTAGTAGTAGTAGTAGTAGTAGTAGTAGTAGTAGTAGTAGTAGTAGTAGTAGTAGTAGTAGTAGTAGTAGTAGTAGTAGTAGTAGTAGTAGTCGAAGTGAACGCACGCGTTTATTTAGCTCTGCAATTGCTGCCCGAATTTGCTAGTTTCTAGAGCGATTTTGTAGATAAATTTTATACATATATTTCGTATTAGTATTTCCTTTCAAACTTCATGTTTAATTTGTAAATTCTTGTCTTGGTTGGAGCGCATTTTGTGTCTCCATTTTCTAAAGGCATTCCTCTTAGCTGGCGGTTTCCGCCATTTAATAGGGCTCCTCTTACTGTGGTCAATGCAATACATTTCTCCCATAGCAACCAGCAAATTAGGTAAATGGTCTAAGAAACGAGCTAAAAACCCAAATCTAGTTAATCTAATGATGGCGGTTGTAAACATCATTTTACAAATTATGATTATCTGCACCATCAATTGCAGAGGATTAAATACCGAATTCAAGCAGCGCCACTTGCTTGAAGAATTAGAAAATGAGAGAGTTGATATTGCTTTTCTACAAGAGACCAAAATTCAAAAAATTGAAGTGTGTGAATCTCTCAAAGATATTTCAAAATGGCAGATTTTTTTATTCTTTATCACAAGATAGTAGTGCGGGAGTGGCCATTCTTATCCTGCCCCGCTATCTCAACTATGTTGATGTTATATCGTCGTCATCAGATACAAATGGACGATGGATTTGTGTATCAATTGATGTACTAAACACAAGTTTAAATTTGATTTGCCTTTATGCGCCCCCGTCTCATCAATTGCGCCGTGAATTTCTAAATGATGTTTCCATAATAATTCAAGACAGAACGCCTGAAAACCTAATTATGGGCGGTGACTTTAATTGCATATTAGATGAAGTTAAAGACAGAAACGCTAGGTCGAATTTTAATGACACATCTCATAATATTTTGAAACACATCTGTGAATATAAAAGCTTGTTAGACTCTTATCTGATTGAAAATCCAGAGGGCGGGGATTTTACTTGGTTTTCAACCGATGGAAAGAAAGCATCCAGATTGGACAGGATCTATGTAGAACGATCATTGAAAGGTTACATGTGTAAAACTAACATAAAACCAGTAACTTTCTCTGATCACAATATGTTTTCCATCACATTAGACAATGCTGACTGGATCAACCGAGGAGATGGATTTTGGAAACTCAATGTAGGTTTGTTACGAGATAGTTGCTATCGCAAATGTGTAAAAAGTTGTTGGAGGCATTGGGATGAAAACAGAAGTTTGTATGAATGTATCACAGACTGGTGGGAGGATGTTAAATCCGACCTGAAACATATTTCAAGGCAGTATTCCATCAGGAAAGCACGAGAAATGCGAAAGCGTAAAAAGGCGCTTCAGCGGTCGGTGTGTAAAATTAATAAGAAAATTAAAGATGGAGAATATAATTATTACGAACTATTAGTTAAATTAAAAGGTAGACTAAATGAAATAGAGCAAGACCAGTTTGATGGGGCCAAAATACGGGCAAGCGCACAAATGCACACCGAGGGTGAAAAGCCAACACCTTACTTTTGTAGCTTGGAAAAAGCAAGAGGTATAGAGAAATTAATGCGCTCACTGAAGACTAATGATGGTGTATCAGTGTTCTCAAATGCAGAGATGAGGGAAACAGTATCCAAATTTTACAAATCATTGTATAAATCTGAGGGAAGTGATGAAACTGCAACTAGAGATATTTTAGCTAATATTACGCAAAGACTTCCAGATGCATGTCGCGAACGTTGTGACCAATCACTAACAATTGATGATTTGACAAAATCCCTCAAAGGTATGAAGTTAGAAAAGTCTCCTGGCTGCGACGGACTTCCGGTCGAATTTTATCAAACATTCTGGCACATATTTGGTCCAGTATTAGAAGAAATAGCAGCTAGCATTTTAAGCAAGGGCATCTCCCTCCATCGATGGCCCAAGCATATGTTCGGCTTATGTACAAGAGGGGTGACAGAAATGAAATACAGAATTATAGATCAATCTCTACTCTGTGTAGACTATAAGATTATTACACGGGCACTAACACTAAAACTTGGCGCAGTCCTTGGTGAAGTAATTGATGATGATCAAACGTGCTCTGTACCAGGAAGAACAATATTAAACAACACATTACTTATACGAGACCTTATTCAATTAGTTGAACAAGATTGCATCCCAGCAGCAATAATAGCACTTGATAACGAGAAGGTGTTTGACAGACTAGAATGGGATTTCTTGTTTAAGTATTTAGACCATATTGGCTTTGGTTACAGATTTATTAAATGGGTCAATATTTTATATACTGATATAACAAGTTGCTATTTAGTAAATACTCATTTATCTGAACCTGTAGTGTTGGAACGAGGTGTCAGACAAGGTTGCTCATTGTCTCCGCTTCTATTCGTCATAGCTATGGAATCGTTGGGGCCACATTGAGGCAACGTAATGATTTTCAAGGAATATGTGTATGTGGCGTAGAAAGGCCACTAAAGGTTTCTCAATATGCAGATGATATGACTGTGTTTGCAGGTAAAAATTCAGATTTTAGAATTTTAAATGGAGTATTATCAGATTTCCAAAAGGCATCATGGCTTAAAGTCAATATAGACAAATCTAAGGGATTATTTTTGGGCGCTTGGAATGACAGAACTGACAATGTTATGGATATTAACTGGTCAGATGATGTCATAAAGATTTGGGGTATTTACTTTAGTAGAGAACAATATGTAATAATAAACTGGGAAGAAAGGCTATCCAAGTTAATGTGTTCATTAGTAAATTGGAAACGACGTCGCCTACCTGTATGTGGCAGGACATTTGTCCTTAATAATTAAATTTTATCTGGACTGTGGTATACCGCTTCTGTAGTTCATATGCGCAAATCAGTAGAGTCAAAGATCAACACGTTACTTTTGTCCTTCTTATGGGAGGACAAAGTCCATTTAGTATCGCAGTCAATCCTCACCAATGAAAAGCATGATGGAGGCCTGGATTTGGTTAATGTTTTAGCGAAGTGTGCTTCGCTAAAACTGAAATTCTTGAATAAGTTACTCACTTCAAACTCATCTTGGTCAAGTGTTGCAAGGAGACTTCTACAAAGGTACGTAGATCCATTTCCAGTACAAAGTTTATTTTTGTGCAATAAACTGCCACCTAACCATCAAAAGATACCAAACGTATATAAAGAACAGCTCGAAGCTTTAAAGATATTTACACGATCAATGCCGCAACCGAGTTGTTGGGAAGATGCCTTAGAGCAACGTCTTTGGGGCAACGAGTTGATTCGTGATAATGATGCTGTATTATATTTGCCCTCTATGGCCAAAATGGCATTCAATATTTACGTGATTTAGTTAATCCAAAATCTCGCAAATGGATTGTGATGCAGGATGTAGCAAGAGCAACATCAAAGAGGCATATTGATGCCCAACGCTTATTTCTTACAATAAAGAATGCAATACCTGGTGAACGGTTCAAATTGCAACAGTCAGAGCATATAAAATACAACATGGCATCTAGACCCTGGTATGGAATGCTGATGCAACGTCGGAGACAGACTCATGTTGCAGTTAGGCATTGGAACACATTAGGATGCACGCCAAAGAACTGGAAAAATGCGTGGAAAACAATACATCCACCTTGTCTACCAGCAAACTCACGGGACCTGGCATGGCGATTACTCCATCGATGGCTATGGGTCGCCATCTGACTTATGTGTGCAAAATAACAAGTACAGGCCGGTGTTTATTATGTAATACCGAGGAGGAAACAATAGACCATCTGTTTACACAGTGTTGTATAGCTACAGGCTTTTGGTTATGTATCAATATGCTCCTTGCTAAATTTGGAATCAAATATGTGAAATTAATGGCTGAAACAATTATGTTCAAAGATTGCTCAACTATCAGACGAATTATTAATAGCAAGGAGAAAGAATTGTTAGTAACCCTGTTACCTGTAGGAGCGTGGGCCCTTTGGAAGCATCGGTGTTCAGAGGCCAGAGATACAAAAGGAAACAACCACCAAAGAGCCATACAAGCTATATTTCGATCATTGTTGATAAACTGCATTCATTCTGAATTGTACAGGCTAGTGGAACATGGAAAAGAAAGTAGATTTAAAAATATATGGTGCAAAACCGGCCTAGTATCAATTGAACCTGGATATCTAAAAATAGCAGAAGCAGCACTTGTATGAGCTAGCACACTCGCTGCTTGTTGTATATTGATATATGGTATTTTATTTTATTTAAATGAGTTAATTTTAAAATTGTAATGTCTTAGGAGATGATAATTTTGACGAGGAACCTAACCTTGGGAATCGGTATATTTAAATATCAATTGAGCATCGCGTCAATATTCTGGAGGTGTTCCGACTTTCAAGTTCATTAGGTTAACAGAGTATGACGTCTTACATATATACAATTAACATCCTGTTGTACATATTTATTGTAGGTGTATTTGTTCCAGGGTAATTTAAAAAACTTACAATGAAGTAAATTTAAAATGTGAACCCAGAGCGCCATCTATGTAGTCATAGTTTGTATACTTTTGCTTTGCGCATTTTACGACATAAAGGCTACTACGCCTGCTCGGTATTTAAGAATCGGCCAACTGGCGTCAATGAGTGACCTTTTGTTGCTTATTGACGAGTCACCTCGCCACTAGTTGGCGAGCTGCACTCGCCATTTGGGCCAACACTATACGGTGTACTACGTTAAACTACATATGATCTACTTAGCCTGCCGGTCATGAACCGGCTCAATGGCGTCAATGAGTAGCAGTAACTTACTGCTAATTATTGATGAGTCGCTTTACCACTTATTGGGTAACTATGATCGCCATTTGGGCCTACTACACGGTGTGCAAATAGTAATGGCTTTGTTAAATTATATTATGCTATCAGCTCTTTATTAAGTTTTCTTTTCTATGCAGTTATGCCATGGGTGTGGTATATGGTAATAGAGTATTTTAGCTTGCACTGTTTTGATATTTTAACTTTGTATTGTTATTCATATACTACTAATAAGGCCTGCTATTTCACCCGATGTTTTATGGGGGGTTGCAAGACTTTTTTAAAGGAGTTCCGCCGTGAGGTGTGTCCGACTGCGTCAGCGTCGGATTTTCAACAAAAAAAAAAGTAGTAGTAGTAGTTGTAGTAGTAGTGGTAGTAGTCAATATTGTCAACTCACTGGCTCAGAATCCTCAATAATTGAAAAAATTCAAAAATTTAAGATATTTTGGTTTATCCTACTGCCTGAGATTTGTCATTTTGTTTGAGGAAAGCCATATGGCATTAATGTTAACCCTTTACTGGTTAAATTTGTTCTGTAAAATCCAAATATGCGCTTACTTATTTAATGTACATTTACAGGCAAAGACAAGGTCATTCCCGAGAATATACCACTGGAACGACTGTCTCGGTTCCCGAGCCAGTCATTACAGCGGTAAATTTTCAAAAATACTCCAATCCCCGCCGGCAAATGGACATTGCTCAAGATCACTAAATTGACCGTTTTTAGCTGACCATCATGCAAGGGTTAATGTTGAATGATTGAGATGGATATTATGGATAGCTATTTGAGTTTTGCTTTTACCAAGATGTCACGTAGATTCGGATTTTTCTTAAACGCAATTACTGGACGCTTGTTAAAGTGTTGTTTTAGTTTCTCCTGTAGGTTTTGATACTCATCTTTCAAGATTTTGGAAATTTCAACGTTTTTCCGATTATAGGTCAGAATGAATGGAATTTTGTCACGTTGATCAGATAAGCCTGGGTCAGAGTTTATTCCCCTTGGCCACTGTGTTTCGAGTTCTTTAATCCAAAACGATTCTCGAAGTTTTCTTTGTTTATCAGTTTCTTCTGCCGTATCTGAAAGGGGTGGGTGTTCAATCGGCATAATTTCAAAGTCACGAAGGACTAAATGGTCAGGAAGATTAAAATGTTCGGAAACATGTGTGTCTTCCTCTAGCCTAATATCTGAGAGGTGTCGAGTTGCCCGTCATCTTAATTGACATTTGGTTTCGCCGACATACTGTTTTGGCACAATTTGCATGAAATTAGATAAATAACATTTTCAGAGTCACAATCTAGATTAGACTGAAGTTGGAACTTGCTTTTGTTCTGAAAGCTCGTGAAAGTATTCTGGTTTGGGAGAAATTCATCTAACTTGCACCTTTTCTTTCCGCATTTGCGAGATTCGCCTACACCTATAATAGGACGATTGTGAGAAATTTTGGTAGGCCGACGATTTGAGGCATTATCTGGAATGGTTTCCAAGCCGTCTAATGTTTCAGATTTGATTTTGCGCAAGAATCGTGAGGAGTAACCTTGTGGTTTGAGGGCTTTGAATAGGGTAGAGCACGCGTCTTCAAAGTTTTTCCTATCACTCGAATTCCTGTGAAAACGGATTATTTGTGATTTTACTATTCCTTTAAAAGTATGCGGTGGATTGAAAGATTTTGTGTGCAATAGCTGATGCGAATCGGTTGGTTTGAAATACACTTTGTAGTCTAAGTAGCCAGTTGTTTCATACTTTTGACCTTTATATACAGTTACATCCAGGAAATCTACGGACATCTCGTCAATGGTTGCTTTTAATTTAATATTCGGATCGTGATGGTTCAGAGTTTCGATCCATTCCTCAACCTCTGCCTTTGTGTGTTGCCAAATCATGAAAATGTCATCAAGGTACCTGCGATAAATGAGGGGATGTTTTGGACACTTTTCTAACGCTTCCTCCTCCCACTCTGCTACGTAAATCTTGGCAAAACATGGGCTAAAGCGCCTGCCCATCGCGCAGCCGCAAATTTGTTGGTAAATTTCGCCATCGAATTCAAAATCATTGCCTTTCAGGCTCAGCTCTAATAGAGCTATTACTTCTCTGTCTGGCTTGTTGTTGTCTGGGTAGTTCACGAATGCTTTACGGATAGAATTGATACCCTTCTCGATGTCAATGTTTGTATACATAGCATCGATGTCAAGCGTGACCAGGAATGAATTTGGAGGTATCCAGGTCTCAGAGACCTGGGAAAAGAAGTCTTCTGTGTTTTTCAAGAAGCTGGGGTGTCTATTTGCTATTGGCTGTAGATGGTAATCGATGTATTCACTGATTCTGTAGGATTCTGAGCCGCAATCAGAGATTATAGGTCGCCCGGGCGGTGACCTTGGGTCCAACCACGAATCTAAGGCTTTATGAATTTTTGGCAAGAGATAGAAAGTCAGTGGTTTTGACTCAAGCTTAGCAAAGAGATACTTATGTTGCTTTTCGGTGATCTTCTTGCTATCGAGCAATTTTTGAAGAATCTCATTAAATTTGCTGCAATTATTTTGCCAAAGTGGTTTGCTTAGTTTCTGGTAATGCTTTGGGTTACTAATTTGTCGTTGTGCTTCACGTTTATAGTTATCTTTAAGCATTATTACAGTCGCAGACCCTTTATCTGCAGGTTTGATGACAATTTCGCTACTTTTAGACAATTCAATTAAGGCCTGGCGTTCCTCATAGGGTAAATTTGGCTGATCATTAGGGAATGCAGAATTTTAACACGCTCTGAAAAGAGTTCTATACTTTCACCAATCGCTGGGTCCAGGAGTGTTCCGCTTGGTGCCCAGCCAGTTTTTTCAATGAATGGTAGAATGTTACTATTAGAGTTACGAAAGAAGTCTGCCAACTTAATACGGTGACTAAATTCAGATGTTTCCATACAACCATTATCTAAAAGAGCATCCAAACCTGTTTTAGGTTTTGGTGTTGGGACAAATGTAAGACCAAAATTGAGCAGTGACTGCTCTGCTTCACCTAATGGGGAGCCAGTTAGATTGACAATATTACTGCCCAGTCCTGTTTCCGGGCGGATGTTACCTTGGCCCCTGTCTAGTTTAAATTTAGGAATTTAAGCCAGGCAGAATACATAGAGTTAGCTGTCTTTTCAGTCCAATGAATGTTATCCTTAACAACATTAAATTTTGAGAGTCTGAGTGCAGGAATGACAGTCACAGATTTTGATGATTCAGCCGTCGAATTGAGGGACTGAATCGCCAACCTCTGCTGAGCTGTCAACCGACTTGAATAGATAAGTTTTGCGAAGTAAATCGCAGTCTTTGGGAATTTGGACTTAATCGCACTGAAAAGCAGCATTAATCTATGTTTTGAACTAGAGATGGGTTCATTCATATCATTAATACCAATGTTAATCACTATTTTCTCTGGTTTAAATGATCCAGTGTACTTTTGAAGTATTCCTCTAGCATGACACAATTTAGTTCCTGGGTATCAGGCAACTTGCGTTTCAGGGTGGGGCTCAACATTAATGCGACTCAGGTTCAAAGCTCCAAAGATGAGTACTTTGTTCGTGAGAACAGGTAGTCGCCAGTCAATTTTGTTTTCGATTTCATGACGAAATTTCCAAAAAATGTTTCTCTCCAACATGGTGGGTTGTTTGGGTCTATTTGCAAATTTAATAGGACGCACCCCGGTGCATTACTTGGACCTGGAGTTGGAGAGAAGCTGGGCTGTGGCAGTTTCCCTGTTGGGGAAGGGGTCTTGAGACCCGATGGTTGACTGCTCTGAGGGGATTTCTGAGAAGCGCCAGTCCGTGGACCAGATTTGCTACCATTAACCCTTTCCCTCTGTGGCAAGGGCGGATATTCGTTTGGGTCATTTAGATTGCCTAGTGGAGAGTCAGGTAGTGGGATTAATGATGCTTCAAAAAGCATATCTCTAGAGCCAGAATCTAATGGTAGCAATGGAGAGATTTTATTGTCTACTCGTTTTGTGACTGGCGGCGAAGTTTCAGGTGATCTGAGGCGTTTTTTCATTTGTGATTGTGGGGCCACAGTTGGTATCATGACCATAGGTGTGCCTTGTGCGAGATTTTGAATTGGTTGCTGAGATGGATCTATCGGTCGCACAAAATCGTAAAAAGAACTAATCCCATTAATGTCGAGCTTTCTATTATAATTCTTTTTTGCCCAGCGTATAGCATTGGACTTACTGGAGAAAGAATTGTTAGTAACCCTGTTACCTGTAGGAGCGTGGGCCATTTGGAAGCATCGGTGTTCAGAGGCCAGAGATAAAACAGGAAACAACCACCAAAGAGCCATACAAGCTATATTTCGATCATTGTTGATAAACTGCATTCATTGTGAATTTTACATGCTAGTGGAACATGGAAAAGAAAGGAGATTTAAAAATATATGGTGCAAAACTGGCCTAGTATCAATTGAACATGGATATCTAAAAATAGCAGAAGCAGAACTTGTATGAGCTAGCACACTCGCTGCTTGTTGTATATTGATATATGGTATTTTATTTTATTTAATTGAGTTAATTTTAAAATTGTAATGTCTTAGGAGATGATAATTTTGACGATGAACCTAACCTCGGGAATCGGTATATTTAAATATCAATTGAGCATCGCGTCAATATTCTGGAGGTGATCCGACTTTCAAGTTCCTTAGGTTAACAGAGTATGACGTCTTACAAATAGAAATATGTTTTTATCACTCAGCTTCATCGTCATAATAACCATCATTATCATTATTTATTAAAATAGACATTCATTTTCGGAGAGGAACTTCTAGCAGATCATTGCGTGCTATCACGCAGAGGGTTCTAACCCATTTCGAAGTACAATGACATTTTCATGAATTTTCCATGACTAGAATCACTCAATGGACCTTTCCACTTTATCCATCCATCATATGACTACGTGACGTGGAGCATGGTGTCATAATCAATTACACAAAGAATGGCTCGATTTAGTCCATCTTAAGCGCCTAATAGTCCGACACGTAGTACGAATAGTATGTTTTTAATATCTAATAAACATTATGTTGAATATTTTGGAACTAATTTAACTGGACGCTGTTGCTTGCGTGTATAGTGTTCTGGAAATTGAAAGTCACGTATATCAAGGATCGATCGAGCCCAACACGGGGGACGTGCGGGTGGAGTTTAGCTAGAGATGGTCGGGGCATAGCTAAAACTGGAGTCATTCATTGCATGAACGTGAAAACTATATAATGGTGATCTTACATGATTTCCCCATCTAATTCTCTGCAATGCATAATACGTTGCATACAAGTTAAATTTTAGTTTTAAGCATGTAATGTCAACAGCCGCCTGTCAAATTACCTGTCTAATTAACTTGAAATCTGGATTATGGGAAGTCAAGTTTCAAATTATATTAATCGAGTCCAGCGCGCGTAAAATTTGGATGAAGCTTAGCTATAAATGGGCGGGGCATAGTTAGACACATATCCATATTGAATACAAATTAACGCAATTGACGTGAAGGTGCTGCGCGACACCCGTAACCCACTAGATGGTGAAATGTATCTTTTGATACAATTTGGGAAATGCAACACGGGAAAGCAGGACGTACAGAACTGTACTAATGGCATAATCATTAACACTTAAGAGTAAAAAATATGGAGATATAAAGTAGATACGCAATTCTATCAAAGAGAAGGTCTCTATTCTACTCTAGGGGACACTTATGGTATACGTGGTATTTCATTTCTTTGCACTCAGGTTAATCAACTGTGTCCAAATTAGAAATTCTCTTGGCCTGCATATGGACATTTAATAAGCTCATATGTTGATATGCTTGAGCAAATTTCGCCACTAAAAGGTTAAGGGGTGCATTTTGCATACTGACGTTATTTCGGTAGTTACTGCCTTAGCTAAGAAATTTTGAATATGGTCAGACAATAGCAACTATTCCCAGCAACGCTGTTCTTGATCATCTGCCTATGAACCTCCGTCATAATGGAGCGGTCGGATCTGTCACTCAAGTATATTATGGCATAATATAGGCTGATGTCACAATCAAAATGCTCAATGAATGAGGTATCTGTGGCGCGGATGGACTGGCCGGGTACGACCCGGCCCAGTTCATCTGGGTATGAGACGGTCGGACGCGGGAAGTTCTAAGCTCGCCCCCCCCCCATCCCAGGGTATGACGATACGCGTAATAAAGCCATATAAGAGAGTCCGTGAGATGGCCCGCTGCGCATGCGCGGCCATATGAGATAGCCTACATATGCGCATTGGCGTGTGGAGAGAATGACATGTTATTAATATTCCGGGTCTGTGTTCGTAATATCTAAACCAAAAAGAAGGTATCCACCACTACCAACACTTCAGAGGGACCTTCTCTGTCGTGTGGCCCTTTGGCCAGGATGTAAGATCACGTTAGGACATTCTTGTACCGATGACTAATAGGTAGTCCATAATCATTATATTGTAACATTTTTATTATTATTATTATTATATGTAGGTACCGCAAGGTCGTCTGAGACCTTATTTTTATAGTTTATATATCTTACTGTATATATTTATTTTCATTTATGTGCCGATGCCTAACAGGTACCGCAAGGTCGTGTGACCTTATATTTGTACTGTACTGTATCAGTTGGTAATATGGCAGTGGCTATCCAAGTTATTATCTTTTTGCTTAGTTATTATTATTCTGCAAAAGTACTTGGACTTCACTAATGTCACTGTTCATGTTCTCACTAGCGAACATGGCATGCGGCCGCCAAACCTAACTATGGTAGCTTGGTAGGATATGTTTCAAAGTAACTAGGGACGACTACTCTTTAGGAGACATTTGTGTAAAGATTCTTTTCCGGGAGCTGCTGCGGATAAGTTATACACCGCACGCCGGCAACCTTGTATAAATTGGCCACCTACCATAAGGCCTCCTAAATTCATATTATAATGAGTAATTGTCTCTCCCTACATTCCTCCTGCCTCAGGGCCTAATAAGTGTCTAGATTCCCTCTGCCACGTTGGTTAGAACTAACTTCAGAAACTATTGGGGTTTCCTAGTGGTTAGAATCAAAACGTCGACGAACGCATACACACCCACCCCTCTGTATCTTCTGATACTTGATAGATCAGTCTCCATGCCAAAGTAGGAATCACTCTGAAACTATAATTATGTTAGCCTGACCAAGCAGTGCATTTGTTGGGCAATTTTCCTTAATCCTAAAGCAGATAAATGTTAGCTCCACGGACCGGACCTCACATGATCCGCTCTTGACACACTATGTGACGGATAAGTGCACAGATCGCCATCTAACTCTGTGGTGACTGGGTGCGGCCTTCGATCCCTCCACACCATCACAGGAAGGTCACCATAGTTGGATATCAGTTTCTATCTCCCCACCAGATTTAAATATCCGCTTTCCAAAAATGCTTATGTAATATGACTTGTTCCCGTGTTGTTATTCGTGGTCGTGCTGCGGTATGTGACAGGCTCGTTATTTGATTCTGAAACTACCACCAGATGACATGTTTGCACGCTGTCGGTCTGAGGGTGGTGGGTGGTGTGGGGTGCTCCGTGGTGGTGTCCATAGTGAGCACGGGGCATTCTCGCGAGGCAGACCTGTATGTTAAAGATAGGAGAAACGCATAGCCACTTGCGGCCTAAACTTGGTACTTGTAGACCTAAAACAAACCGTTAAGGTAGGCTCTAGCAAGAAGTCCCACACAAATAAAGCGGCATACACTAAATTAGTATCTTTAACTCACATAAGGTGACAGTGTTGAATTCTACGGAAATCATCCAACCCACCTTCACGTAAACCAGTGTGCATCCAAATGACTTTTTAATTACACTAGGTTGAGTCATTTTCCAATTTTTCGCATTGTTTAAATAGGAGTGGCCCTTTTCATATCTCTTCTCCTCAGCTTCTCCTGTGATGGAGGCCCACGCAAGATACTTTCCTCTCGCAGCCAAAAAGCTTGGCTGGCCTGAGATTAAATTAGTTTATATTAAACCTGCTAAAATAGCCGCGTTAGGACCCTCCCTTGCAGGTATACCTCTCGGATTATATCGATCAGAGACCGGTGGGGTTCTTCTGGCGAGTATCCAATCAAATAAACACCATACGATCTTACATACGTGTTAACCCCCATTAGTAGCAAACGAATATCATTGTTACTTTTACAATATTCCTCAATTCTAAATTAATTATGGACCGACATACCGGTGATACCAACGGTCGGGATGATACGGTGTGGTTTAACTTCCGTGACGATGGTCGCACGGCCCCCACTGGAACGGGAACGTTCCACCGACTCTAGAGGTCAGTCTGTGTATAATCCGGAAAGACACGATTCCAAGTCCGTAACCCCGAGACCAGCTAGCCAGCATCCTAGATCCGAGGCACCGTGTACATGCGGTCCCGAGGAACACGAAGTATATGCGGAGCAGCGCGCAACCCCGGAGGCTACATATCTAAATCCGTCGGGAACATGGAAAAGTCAATCAAGTGTATGAATTGTATGTATTTGATGGATTTACTAGTTAATAAACATTCATTTGTGAATAATTTTAAATTAATTTCAAATTAGCGTCAAAATATTCAACAGTTTACTTAGAGATTATGAGTCCGGAAATTCATGATTCATTGTATATAAATCGATTAAGACACACGTAAAACGTGGGCGGAGCTTTGCTAGACATTGGCGGGGCATAGATAGAAATGTATCCCTGTATTACCAGTGATGGGATCCTATGAATCCAAATAATAATTTCGCGCACTGACAAGATTGAGCCAGATATCCATTTCCAAGTAATTTAGCCAGGTTATGATCATTATTTGTAGTTTTGCATGCTTCCTCATAATTAGCTCTAATATAATTATGTCTGTACAGCTTTCAAAGTCATGCGAAATAATTTGTTCAGAATAAGGTTTTGGTATCAAAGGAAGCTGAAGGGTCGCACAGTCGGGCGACTTTTTTATTCTCGTCGCATCGATCGTTGATGAATTCTGTCGTCAGTGAAATCGGTGCGAAAACATTCTCTGCGGGCAAGTGGACACATGAATAGAATTTTTCGGTGATCATACACGACCGACGAATCACGGCGCCTCCTTAATGGATACAATAGGACAAGCAATATGGTGCTCGCCGATCGTTAGCGAATTTATAAAAACACGCTTGATATTGATGGATTCGGGGCGTATTTGAGCGTATTTGGTTGGTAGCGAAATTCGCAGTCGCCTGATGGGACACACCTGACGTATTTCTCAAAAACATTCGCTGATCGGTGCGATGAGCTTAAAAATCGGCCGTCATTCCGGCCCTTTATGCGTCCTTCATAATTATATCACTCGGCCATCTTTTTGATTGGCAGGTGTACATGCTGCAATCTTTGCATTTCCTTCATCAACATGAACCTTTATAAGCATTGTACTTACAATAGTTACCTATAAGTGATAATTAGTTGTCATACCTGTGGCGTTTTCTAAACATCTTACGAACATCAGCATCATCATCAGATTTTGATTGTGTTTAAATTTCTGACATCGTAATAATAATAATAATGAATATATGATGCTGTTGATATTGATTCTCCATTTGATAAGTAACGTAAAGCAATAGAATATAGCCAGGAAAACGGGCTTATAAACGTGTATCTTTGAGTGGTCCGCACGAACATCTGTCATGGATGAACAATGCAAGGATACGTCTCAACCTGATCCCGCCCATTTCTAGATAAGCTCTGCCTGCCCATGCTTTGTGTGTATTAGAAATAATGTATATACGTTGAATCCTAAAATCCGAGAATAACGTTTCAAGCTAACCGTACAGGAGGATATGGTGGATTTCCTGAAAATAATTGCGAATTTTGCGAATCGAGTCACATAGAAATGCATGTCGGTGACCGCGAGCAAGACAACGCCATAGAGAGAGAGAGAGAGAGAGCGAGAGAGAGAGAGAGAGAGAGAGAGAGAGAGGGGGGGGACAGAGAACGGGGAGGGAGAGAGAGAGAGAGAGAGAGAGAGAGGGGGGGGGGGAGAGAGAGAGTGTGTGCGTGTGTGTGTGCGCGCGCGCATGCACACGTGTGTGTGTTTGTGCGTGCGAAAGTATTTATCGATTATAATCACAATGGTTCAACACAAATTTACATACGACATCAGAAGCATATCTTAATTTACAGAGAAAGATCAGAGTTTGAAGAAAATAAATTGGTCGAACAAGAAATAACATAACTCGTTTGACCTCAGACCAAGTTCTCAAATCTGTTGAGATTGTTTGACGAATTTCCGTGAGGCAGAAATAGGCAGAACAGTGTATTGAATGCGTTTACTTCACTGCAACGAACTCTGTTTGTATTAGTTCTAATCGATGTGTTAGCATAGAATTGCTATCCGTATGACATCTCATGAATGTTCTATCACAATTGAATTCAAGAACAAATTTAACCCTGGTTCACTCAATTCTATCTTACACTCAGCAATACATGGCAACCGGAAATGTCTTAAATAGGTAGCATTTTCCTGCACATTTTGAACACGCCTACTTGTAATCATGAGAATGGCAGATGCACCTTCCTCATGCTGTAATATCTGTGCATATCTTTCTCCAGAAATAGATGATTAATTGACGTAGCCCCACGGGCCCGTTCTGCACTGCTTCCTAGGTGACCTGTAGGCAGAAATTAAATCTGTATCATAGACAATTACTGTCTCGAAAGTGACAATTTGTGACGTGCAATTAAACCGAATTTACTCTGCAATTCTCTATATCCGTGTATCCTCTCACTTAAGCGCACGTGCCATAGTCAGGAACTATGTGCTGGACAGCGCAATCAATCTTCGCGTCTCGTGCACGCCCAATTAATTTAGAAAAAAGGACAACTTTAGTCACCAACTTCATCAAATTACGTGTGTGGTCTTTACTGTCGTAGGATACATAAATGTTGGACAACTTTGCGAACGCTCGACTGCATCTGAGGTCACCGTGGCTGCCGAGGGTTCTGTTTCACATGTCGGATTCTTTCGTCTGCGAACAGAATTGCTTCATCAGAATTGTTCGCGTGTCATTTGTCGGAAGACATGCGTATTGACTTGTCTAGTCACTCCAATAGTTTGCATAAATCTCCATATTCATTGCGTTATTCAATGTGTACAGTTAAAAAATTGATACAGTGGTCGGCTGTGATGCTAGCAGTCTAACTTGTTAAAGCGTGGATAACTTTCCGTAAAATGTTATTGGCCTCAAGATACCTTCTAGAATAATCAGCGTGCGCATTGTAGGTCTCCTCTTGGGATACGTGTGAGTAGTCAACTCTAGAAAGGTGTAATTATAATGGTGTTTGGCTGGCTGAGTCATTGTTTTTATCATTGCAATTTAAGAGCCAAGAAAGTGAAAATACTGCCCTTATGTTGAAAAGGTGTCCTATATGTGGAGGCCTAGCTTAGACATCGTAACTTTGTGTCTTTGGCAATGGGGGAATCCAGTTTTAAATATGCACCGCCCATCTCTAGCCAACCTCCACCCACGCCTCGCCCGTATTGGGATCAATCGATCCATACACTCTCTGAATCTCAATTTCCCGAAAACTATACAGGTCAGCTGATGAGTATTTTGAAACCAATTTGGCAAGGAATCAACAAATTGGTAACCTACATTCATATTACGTTTGGCTAGAACTAAAATTTTGTTTTGGTTCAAATGTTCACGTATCTAAGTCACTGGGTCACTAACTGCATCCAGAAATACACATGCAATGAATCGGGAATGCAAGACGGCAGAATCACCAGATTTAACACACCCCTTCATATTGTGACAGCTTATGATTTTTTTTAGTTCGAGGTCAATCGATCAAATAACTAGACCAGGGGGGGGGTCAATACGTGTATTGTCAAGAGAGAGCAAAAATGCCTGAGTCAGCATCCCCATCGAGTGCATTCTAGTTGTTGTATGCATCGTATTTATGGCACGTAATAGAACGGGTAGGCCTAGCACGCACAATGGAGGGGTCCGATATGTCTGTATCTGACATTATAATCAATTACGTTACATGTAGGTTGACTTCACAATTATAATTGCATATCTAGCTCCGTCATAAACATTGGTACATTTTACGGAGTGCTGCTGTAATAACTACACATTTTAAAAACACTTCCCTTGAATATTTAGAACCTAATTACACTGGGATCTGTTTCTGCCATAGGCAGCGACAGCCTCCGTTCGAATTACCTTCAAAGTAGTCAACAGCTTACCCGTATAGTTACATAGGCATTGGGATTCTGGTAAAACAGGATACAAAGTATATAAATCTTTCCCAACACACGTGAAGCGTGGGAGGAGCTTAGCTGGAAATTGGCGAAGCTTATCTAGAAATGGATCCTTCCATTGTAAATAAGTTTTCGCATTCGGACACTCGGTATCAAAGTGTTACTTTTTACATCTTTATTAACCCTTTTATGGCATAGCCAGTCAAATCCAACCTCTGCAGTGGTGTTGGGGAATGCCCATGTGCATCCGACGAGAAGACCATTTATGAAAATGTACCACTTGAATGACCGGCGTGATAACCAAGCCAGTGATCCTTGTGGTAATCTTTCAAAATTAGCTTTCTCTTAGGCATTCAATAAGCAAATATGTGTATATATTATTGATCAAATTTAGCCATTACCATGTTAATATCTCTCTTAAGGTGAGCTTTCACATCATTATGTCTTATTTTCATGCTCGTCGTGGCATGTTGCTGATCGTGTGACCTGTCATGTTACCTGCCATGGCGCATATCAAAATAGGAAATGTAGACACGAAAATACTTATTCCAGCCATGAGATTATAAAGATGATTAAGCATTAATGAAAATCAGCCATGTCTCAGCTTTCTTCTTCTAACAAAATCTCTCACAACTGACGTCATTTCATTCATAAACTTGCAAGAAGACACCATACCCTTCCAGGAACTCTCCACACATGACTTTATTTTCTTCTATGATGCCGTATTCTGGTTAGCATAACATATGTATAAATACCTGAAAATGAACTCGTTAGAACGAGTGAGAATGGACGGTATCCATAACCCTTTAACTTTCGAATATGTTCAAGAAAATTTCAATTTTCTCAAAGAAAACGTCCATTTGCCGACCAAGAGAAACTGGGAATGACTTCTCTTGGTCTGCAAACGGAGATTTCTCAAGACCACTGCGGAAGCCATCTTTGCTGATATGCGTGTTAAATGGTTAATGCATTGACGTCCAGTATTTGATAATCCTGACGGATAATGGAGAGTAGCCTTAATGCATTGATGTCCAGTCTGTGAAAGCATTGTGGGAGAATGTACAGTGGTAAAAATTCATCGATGTCCAGTCTGTGTAGCACTGCTGGAGAATACACTGTGACCTTAGTGCATCGATGTCCAGTCTGTGTAGCACTGCTGGAGAATACACTGTGACCTTAATGTATTAATGCCCATTCTGCGTAGAACTGCGGGAGAATGCACAGTGACCTTAGTGCATTGATGTCCAGTCTATGACAGCACTGCGCAAGAATGGATAGTGGATACAATGCATTGATGCCCAGTCTGTGAAAGCACTAATGGAGAAAGGACAGTGGTTATAAGTCATTGATTTCCAGTCTGCATATATGCCAATGATTGTGGTAAAACCATTCAAGCGTTATGATAATCAGAGCACGCGGATGCACATAAAATAATTAACGATAGAAGACATGAGCGTTTCAAATTCAACAGAATACCTTTTTTAAATCTAGTTTCCTGGAGCATCCGATCTTGTGTAAAATATGAATTAAATCAGTAAATTCCTAGATAGAAATAGCTATGAACAAAGAAACAAGCACACAATGTTAACAAACAAACAAACAAACACCTAATTATACAAACACACACAGAAACAAACAAATGAATGAACACATAATCGTATTACAAACAAATAAACAAACAAACAAATAAGTAAATAAGCAAACAAACGAACGAACACACAAACAAACACACGAACTAACAAAAACACAAACACGCAATCAAGCAAACAAACAATCAAACAAGCAAACGAACAAACATACACACACATACTTAATCAATCAAACAAGCAAACACACAAATACATAAACAAACAAACAGACAAATGAAACAAATACTTAAGCAAGCAATCAAACAAGCAAGCAAACTAAGAATCAAACAAACAAACAAACTCTCTCCCTAGCGCGCATACATGCACACACGGACGAACTCACACACGTACGTATGCACCGGTATCTACCCATTCACGAGGTCATCGACTAGTTAACATCGAGGCCAATTGTAAACTAGTTTAATAATTAATGTGCACAATTGCCAATTCAAATACAATAAATAATCCATGGTTGCCGTGGTTTAGAATTGGAGTATGATTTATTAGTCTGTACTTTGGAATAGCTGTATCATAATTTCAAAGTGACAATTGCTAGTAGATTGATTATTTTGAAAATCCCTGGCTGGAAGCTATTGATGTCACCGGCAGCAACCGTTTCTCGGCAAATTAGTCTCACCTTATTCAACATATTGTTTCTGTATCGAACGGAATAAGTCATCCCTAAACAACTACACATATAAGGGCTAAATGGGGTTAACGTATTGCGACGTAGCTACAGCCCATCTATTACTTATGCTGGTCAGTGAAGTTTGTCACGCGCAGAAGGGTTCCCATTTGTGTGGTCAGACTATATTTATTCGTATGTAGAATTATTCACATGGGTGGCTATTTGGACGTATACCATGCAGTAGGTGTAATCAGGCCAATTATTCTGTAGCCCAATATGGCGTGATCGTTTCTTGTTTCTGTTGCGAAATGAATCTGAAATGTACCAGCGACTTCTCTACGTACGGCAGGCACAGACTGGAGATGTAGGTAGAGTAATCCGTAGTCACCTGTACATTTTCCTCAAAACCTTTCTTCAACATATCTCAACAGGTATTGGAATAGGGGTGAGGACAAGCGAGTGGTGAGATATCCTGCTAAACACTTTATTAAAAAACGGCGCCATAATTCCTTCTATGTACATTAATATGTTTACATGGTGCCTTACAGGACTCTTTTCTGCATTTTTGAGGATGGAATCCATAAATTTCTATTAAAGTGTTTCTTGTTATTGAATCGTAACTAGAGCTAAGTTGCGTTATGATTATAAATCACTAGCGCATATCAGTTGCAAAATACTTCAGTAATTTATGAGAATATATCGTTTCAGGATAAATTCCAGACGAAATTCTTTTCAAATTGTTACAGATACAGCCATCCGATCTGTCAGACAAGTATCTGACGTCATAATCAATATATGTCACTCGTTATATGACGTCAAAATAGAAGTTACGTAGGTGTGTCGCGAAATCGGCAAATGTTGAACAGTAACAGTATGTAATGCATGTCTTTGTTGGATTTACAATTTAAAACACATTATGTTGAATACTTTGAAACTAATTTGACTGGGACATTTTGCTGCCAATGGCAGCAATATCTTCCAGTCGAATTAGCTTCAGAATATTCAACAGCTGGCCTGTATATTTAACTTGCTATTGAGATTCTACGAATTAATGGATCAATGGACTAAATATGATTGAAACGTGATAACAAAATCTGCGATGCTTAGCTAGAAATAGGAGGACCATAGCTAGGAATGGGAGGGGCATATCTATAAATAGGAGGGGAGTAGCCAGTAATGGATCGCTTATTTCCCTCATAAACGTGCTGCATCAAGTCACTGATGACGAAACGTATGTATGCGTAAAATATTGGCAACATTTGATACAGCTAAACGGGGTACAGCTAATACTGGATTCCTCCATTAAACAGATATCTCATGAAGAATCATAGTGTGCCTGGAATACACGCTGTAAGTCCTCGTCGGCAGTGGTCAACGGATGCCAGCAACATATCCTTAAAATCTTGTCATAAAAACACCCAACGTTTTGTAATGCCTGAAACATCAATAGTATGTTCGCCGAATTATATTCGTAAAATATCGGTATGTGGAGATTGAAGGGGCTGCTTCAATCATTAATTACGCTAACCAATACACATGACTAAGTGCTTCGTTTATTCTAATGGTGGCAAATGTAAACCTTGCGTAGAGAATTTCACAATTGCACATAATCATGCGCACCACGAACATATCCAGATGCCGATGATTGGCAGATCGACGACATTCATATACATGTTACTGTGATATCGCCATTTAGATTACCATAACTAGACTCCCAATGAGGTTGAAAGCTGTCTTCTGACATATCCCTAGCATGAGCTCGAATTCACCTTTCCAGAGTATGTGCCCATCATATGACGTCATAATCATCTACGCGGTGTGTATAATGACATCATAATGGATGACGTCATGAATGTTGTCGATAAGTACGTCACGAACGCATATTTGTAGACGGTCTATGCTTTGTTGTACAAATTGTTTGCTTTTACTATTTAATAAATATTCTGTTGAATATTTTGAAACTAATTTGACTAGGCGCTGTTGCTGCCATAGGCAGCAACAGCACCCAGTCAAATTAGTTACAAAATATTCAACAGCTTCCCTGTATAGTTTTCAGGAAATTGATAGCTAGGGCATTCGGGGATCGATCAATCCAAACACGGCGAGGTGTGGGGGAGCTTAGCTAGTGATGGGCGGGGCATAGCTAAAAATGGAAAGGTCCATTGGTTCCCACTGGTGTTTGATAAAAAAAACTATCCACCGTCAACATAAGTTTGCTGCTACTATGCCGGGGTGGGGGTGGTCTGGGGGGTCGGTGGGCAGCAATTATATAGAATTTTGAAGAAACAAATTTTTTATTAGAGCAGGTTGTACCGTCCGCGCATGCATGCATAGACCACGCGCCACATACCAAGAATAAAATTGAATTGAAATCAAGTCTATTTTCGCGATGAGTAAAAGGCAACTAACCCCGTACTCACACTAGAAAGTTAATTCGGAGAATAGCATGTATCAGTATGGAGTTACTCCGGATTAACTTTCTAGTGTAAACAAGGCCAAAGAGAGGATCGAATCAATATTCAAAAGCTGATAGTATTTGCTGTGGCCAAATCGACATGACGTAATAGGATTCTAAGATTATCTCCAGTGATGTTAGTCTTATAAATGCGAATGTAAACACATAAAAACCACGTATAGTGTGTCCTGAAGTGGAATACATTCGTTCTGTTTTAATCTAATTCGGTATCCACACGGTTTGATTAACGGAGAATGATTCGATCTAGTTATCTCTCCTGTGTTAATGCCACTAGCACGCAAATGGCCGTGTAATGACAAGCAGTTGGGGAGTGCGTTGCCTATCTAGAACCAGAAGACTTGTTTTACTGGCCTAGAATGCTAGGAATGTGAAACATAACCATTCTATACTAACCAATTACAATCGTAAGGATTCAATAGACGGCGCATTGTTTCTTGTGGGAACATAACTATGTTAGCAGGTGATATTTATATTGCGCTCTTGAATATTGGATCCACTTAAAAAGTGCCGGACACCGACATTTCTTGAAGGGTATTTCGAAATTCTTTGATATGGCATTGAAGCAGATAGTATAGGCTTCGCCAGATGAGCCGGTGCATCTACCAAAAATCAATTTTGCAACTGCGTAATTGAGTTAAATATACATGTACATTAAAATGTATTACAATTAAAATCACAAAATCTTAATTCCAAGACAATATAGATGAAGGTTGTTGAATATTTTGAAACTAATATGACTGGAAGTTGGTGCTGCAATAGGCAGCCACCGCGCCCTGTCAAATTATTTTTAAAACACACAACATAACACTAAAAAAGAATGAGTCGTTTTGGAATGTATGTTTTAAATATCTCAAACTTATGATAAAGTGATTGCTATTTTTTTTCTGGCCATGCATAAATGGGCGTCACCTAACGTCTTGATTGTTGCATGTTTGACCGCATAAGATATCGGCCACATAAAAATCCATAGGAAAGCGCGTGCCCCATATCCCCATCTTCTTACACTCCTCTCCTCATTTATCATCCCTCCCTTTTAACCACTCCCTCTCCAAATCTCTCTCTCTCTCTCTCTCTCTCTCTCTCTCTCTCTCTCTCTCTCTCTCTCTCTAGAGGGAGAGAGAGAGAGAGAGAGAGGGGTGGGGGTGGGGGAGGGAGGGGTGGAGGGAGGGAGGGGGAGGGAGGGGGGAGGGAGGGAGAGAGAGAGAGAGAGAAGGGGAGAGAGGGATGGAGGGAGGAAGGGATGGAATGAGGGATGGAGGGACGGAGGGAGTGAGGGAGAGAGAGAGGGAGAGAGAGAGAGAGAGAGGTGCGTGTATGTATATGCGTGTTTTGACTATGTACACCGCTATATGCGTCTTTGCTCGCAGACCATGGTGGCTGTCAACAATGTCAACATAGCGAAATGTAGATTAGCCACAGACGGCATGACCCCGACTATGTCAACTCGTTCATTCCTCATGAGATCAGTTGCATGCATACCATTAACTCTTTGAACAATGAATTCCCAGAATCCCAATTGCAATGTAACAACATAGGTAAGCATTTTGAATATTTAGAAATTAATTTGACAGGAACATGTTGCCGCAATATATAAAGATCACACCATCAAGTCAGGTTGCTTTCAAAATGTTCGACATAAAGTTTATTAAATAGTAAATGTGATTTCTAATTCAGCGCCTCGAATTCAGAGGTTTAATTCAGGATTTGATATTCCGTTAAACTACCGTATTAGTTAGTGTACTAGCTCTCACGGAAACGTTTCCCATTATCGACGCATGCCGATATTAAGAATATTTATTCAATGACACGACACCTTGCACTAGGAGTAAAAAAAACCAACGAAGACTATGTAAGAATGTCCAAGAATACTTCAGAGCTTCCACGACACTCGCTTCAGGCACATATGCCCGTATAACAATTCGAATCCGCCCGCGGAATTGCGCACATGTGCATATTTATCAGTCGTATTTCTGGATATAGTCCTTTACATAAGAAGATATTTACTTTAAACATTTGAACTCCCAGAATCCCAATTTCAACGCAAATATACAGATATGTTGTTGGTATGTGGCATGCTCCTTTTCAAGAAACCTTTGAAGCACAACTGTCTCAGTGTAATATAGACCATATCGAACGCAATTGTGGCAGCCACCTGTCTAGCATGCACTTCACTGCAAGTTGGCGGGGGTGGCCAGTTCGGTACTTTATCGCCCAACCAGAATAAAATCATAATAGCCTACTAGTGTTATCAAAATAATGACCGACAGTTTCGTTCTCCAGGTCTGAGGCCTAGTGCACCAAGCGTAGATCAACGGCCGACGTTAGACAACGTTCAGCGTAAGAAAGATCGATCCAAATACGCATTGGGCGCAATAGTTAGCTCGTTCCTGTAAAATCATCAAGAGATTTTTAAAGACGATAACTACTGCATTTCCAAGAAGTTCCTCACAAACCAATTGTAATGTTGTATAATGGTGCGGAAAGTTTTTACCAGGGAAGTATGCCTTGTATACCATGAACACTCCGCTTCAGCCATTCATGTCACGTACATTCAATGGATCTAACAATGAACTGCATGCGAGTAAACGTATGAGCCCACTGACTTTCTTGACGTGTCTGTGCTGTGTTATATGCATTTAAATATGATGATGTTAACTTCAGACTGTTAACCATATTACTGGTAAATGGTTGAGATATAGACACTTTGATGAACGGCTGATTACAATATCTTGTTCAAATATCTTTGTCAGAATTTCAGCTTCCATCAAACAACATTGATTCTAATTGTACAGGAATGAAATCCATTTAGTTGACTTACAATGCTGCCTAATTATCTCCTCTAATAACATTGTAATGGCCCTTTCCAGTTTAACCATCAACCATATAGCGTCATAATCAACACATGACGTCTAGGATCACATCATAATCAATGACGTCAAGAATGACGTAGATATACGTCCATCATGATTGCTTAATTGCTGACGGACTAAGCGCTGTTGTACGAATTGTATGTCTTTACTATTTAACTCGAAGCTGTGCAAAATATGAAAATGGTCAATATCTTCCGGGGTGGTGGGGTGGGTAGGTTGGGTGGGGAGGGATGGGGTGTAGTTGGGAGGGGGTGGGGGGGGGTGAGTGTGACATTCCAAAATCCATTTAATAATAGCAGCCTTCCATGCATCACAGGTTTTCATGTGTGCTTTTAAAAGATGTTTTATAATAAATTATTCAAGTGGGTTTGGCATGGCAAATGAAACATTCAATTAATCACATGATTGTCAGCCATCGCTTTCTTAATCTGTTTGATCTGAAGATGCACAGTCGAGCAGAAAGCAGGGCGTACCCTCGTGTGCAGGTTTGTTTTGTAATTACCCATTTGACTGCTACACTATACCCAGATAACGCAGCTTGGTGGGCCGATGCTGTGCCGATACCAGGCCGATACTTTCAGCATTGGCTCAGTAAGCTGCAATATCAGGTTATGGAATATCTTTTGAAATGTCTCAGATTCTTGAAATCTCTCTCGTATCTTCTGACTGACGTCTTTAGCAATAGAGGGATCCATAGGTCCATTTCTAGCTGTATACCGCCCATTTCTCGCTTTCTCCTCCCATTTCTAGCTGTGTCCCGCCCATTTCTAGCTGTGCCCTGCCCATGTCTAGCTGTGCCACGCCCATTTTTAGCTGTGCCCCGCCCATTCTTAGCTGTACCACGCCCATTTCTGGATGTGGCACGCCCATTTCTAGCTGTGACACTCCCATTTCTAGCTGTACCACATCCATATCTAGCTGTGACCCGCACATTTCTTGCCAAGACCCGCCTATTTCTAACTGTGACCCGCCTATTTCTGGCTGTGCTGTGACCATTTCTAGCTGTGACCCGCCCACTTCTAGCTGTGACACTACTATTTCTAGCTGTGACCCGCCCATTTCCAGCTGTGCCCCGCCCATGTATATCTGTGTCATGCCCATTCCTAGCTGTGCCCCGCCCATTTGTAGCAGTGCCACGCCCATTTCTAGCTGTACCACGCCCATTTCTAGCTGTGACCCACCCATTTCTTGCCGGGACCCGCCCATTTATAACGGTGACCCGCCCATTTCTAGCTGTGACACTCCAATTTCTAGCTGTGACGCGCCAATTTCTAACTATGTCCCTCCCATTTCTAGTTGTAACCCCACCCCTATTTCTAGATGTGCCACGCACATTTCTCGCTGTGCCACGTACATTTCTAGCTGTGCCACGCACATTTCTAGCTATTCTCAGTCAACCTTTTTCCATGGGTTGGAATCTATTTGAATCTTTGAAACCTGATTTCACAAAATTTAAATTTTCAGGTTAACGAGAGGAGAAAGCTGTTGAATATTCTGAAACTAATTTGACCGGAGACACTTGCTGCCAATTGCAACACATACCAGTCAAATTAGTTTCAAAATATCCAGCAGTACTAAATAGTTAGTGCATCAAGGACACAGATAAAGATACACTATCGTGACAGACTGTTCGATATTCCGGACGGAGCCACGTCATTTTGACTGTGACTTCAGGTAACATATGATATATTTGGTTATGGCGTCATGCGCTTGAGTGGCAGATCGCATCTCTCTCCAGCAAAGTCTCACAACGACTGGGATTGTTGCTTGAGTCGTGTCGCCAGTATATCGCTACAAGCAGTGCAAAGGTAAAAACAACGACATATCTCACTACTACATGCAATCAAGATACTCGCAGTCAATCATGAACACCTTTAGGCTCTCAACAGATGTGGACATGGTTTATTATATACACTTCCATAAGGAGAACACACTGCAGCCAGTCTATGGAGGTCTGTGTTTTCTTTAAAGAAGGTATCAGTCTTCGCAGATGCAGGATGGATAAGCAAAGGCATCTTGAAGGAACACCAACTGGATCTGGAATGTGTCAAAGCGTCAATGGCATTGTGATTCAGCAGAGAAGACAAAACCATGTCAATAATTCAAAGAAACAAAAAGAGTTTAATCGAGCTGGATGGTCACCTTTTCATTTACTGCAGGGGACTAGTGGTTTCGTTTACGCTAATAGACCTTTAAATTTGTAGCTATGCCCCGCCCATCACTAGCTAAACTCCACCCACACCTCGCCGTGTTGGGATTGATCGATCCCCAAATGCCCTAGCTATGAATTTCCTTTAAACTATACAGGGAAGCTGTTGAATAGTTTGTAACTAATTTGATTGGGTGATGTTGCTGCCTATGGCAGCAACATCGCCCAGTCAAATTAGTTTCAAAATAGTCAACAAAATATTTATTAAATAGTAAAAGCAAACAATTTGTACAGCAACGCATAGACCGTCTTCAAATATGCGTTCGTTGCGTACTTATCAACATCATTCATGCCGTCATTCATTATGATGTCATTCTACACATCGCGCCGTTTATTATGACCTCATATGATGGGTGGGTACTCTGGAAACGTGAATTGTGGCTGATGTAAACACCGCATAAATGTATTTCTCAATTGCCAATAATCACCCTACACTCCAGCATATCCGGCTGGCAATGATTGGCTAATCAACGGCGTTCGAATACATGTCGGTCTAATATCGTTATATAGATTACCATAATGAAACCCCCTGGTTGACAATGAGCCTGAAAGCTACATTAGGAATAGTTGCACATGCACATCCCGCGAGGCCAATATAGTTAAAATTGTTTTTCCCTGGCTTAGGTCAGATCTAGGTCGAGGGTGAGTTTGCCACTGAATTGTTTCCCATTGATGTTTGATAATAACTTTCCACCATCAGTATTAAATTGCTGCTGTCATCAATCTCATACAACAGAACTTACGATGCAGAAGTGGCAGAGTAATTTGAGAAAGGCGCAATCAGTGATAAAGCAGGGCCTTACTTCGCGAGACATGTGTGCGCACATGCATGAGCTCACGTGTAAATGGGTGGGCACCATGGTCCGTGTGCGAAATGCGTGCTGTCATGCGTGCTATGATATATGTTTGTCTGTAAGGGCCTAGTCTGTGTGCATGAAATGTCAACGTTCAATCTAACACTAATTATGCACGTTTTCACAACTAGAGCGTCGCCAGGTTTGATACTGTGTTGAATTAGGGATGGGGTGGGTGGACAATGGCACAGAATTTTTTTTAAATCTAATTTTCATAGAGCAGGTTGTACTTTATGCATAGACCATCTTTCACATAACAAATAAAAAATCGAATTGAAACATGACGGGCACATGAATCCATATGTTACAAGAAAGTTGCCGGTGTATTCGGAAAGCTTTGGGACAGGCATGGCGCCCCCGCCCCACTCCACCTCCATTGCCGACGCTCTTGTTTCCCGGCCATTCTCTCCGCTCTCTCGATGGTGCGTTGATGGTATATTCAAACAAAATCTCTACCTGCGATGCAATCTCTGGTTTCATTCTTCATATGTTGATTCTATACTACCTCGTTCACTACTATGTGGGTGGCTTGTTATTATATTACATTATGTTTGTCAAATTTATTAGCAAATGTTGTGCCACAGCCGTCCGGAATTAACGCTGAATTCCCAGAAATTCCGGTCGAAGACATCCATACTTGTAAGTTGTAGAATATTTTGAAACTTATTTGACAATAAAGCTGTTGTTACTGTCAACGACAGCACCAACAGGTCCTAATGGAATTAGATTCAAAATATGCAAATGAATAGGTCTCGCATTGTAAATGGTTTTACATATTTGGCCTTTCCAATTTAAATGTGTAACTATCTTTACAAAGTGAGATTATCACCAAGGGCATTTTCCTACCATCTCCATGAATTCACAATCACTTTAAGCACGCGCTAATGAAATATCCTCTGGGTGGGTGGGCGGATGAGGCGCATCATATGGTTATATCCAAGATGCTCCGTTTCACATTAAGACAATAATTGTCATTCAATAGTGGCCGTAATTAAGTGATTCACCTTTACAATCCAGTTCCCAGAAGGATAGATACAGTACAGCTCACAAATAACTTATCATGTTCCCAAACTGGATAAAACGTATTCTTGAATATTTTGAACAGTAATTTATTGACAGCCGTAGCAATGGCGTCCAATCAAATTAAGTCCAACAGAATATTTCTTACATCGTGTTCAAAATTGATCCAACTAGTGTGGTTCTGTTTTTGTTTTGAAAAAAACCTTGTATCTTCTGCCCGTTGCAATGGGCTCTCTAGAGACACGTCCACTTGTCTGGGATCTATTGATTTCGAGACTGGGCGAGAGTCTCGTTAGATGATATAGCTATAGCAAAGTGTAGTTCGCGGGGGTACGCGCTGGTCCGCCATATCGCTCCGCTCCACCACACCGCATGAACAGGATACGCGGGAGGGCTGGTTAGCTGTGGTTCCCGGGGTTGCGGATACCGTATCGTGTCTCTCCGGAAAGTACAAAGACCAGCTTCTAGAGCCGGTGGAGCGTTTACGTTCCAGCGGGGCCATGCGACCATTGCCGCTGAGATTAAACCTCACGGTATCGTCCCAACTGTTGCTGTCACTGGTATGCCGGTCCATTATCAATTTGAATGTCTGGACAAGGTGGTATAATTAAACAGTCACGAATAATTCACTATACAAACAATATCACTCGTTTGACAGTAATGAGCAAATAATACAGAACATAGAGCTATCCGGTGTTCTTTCTACGTGGTTTCACCGAATATACCACACAGATCCTTAAATCGGCAGAGGTATCCCCGCAAGGGGGCATCGCAACGAGGCTACTTGGTAGTTTAATATAAACTAAATACACCCCACACACATAAAACATTGTTGTTGCGAGAGGAAAGTGCCTCGCGCGGGCCTCCGTCACAGGAAAATGCATTCAACGCCGACGCGGAGGAAAAGAGCTGGCAAAAAGGGCCACTCTTTTGTTCAAACAGAAAATGCTAAGTGTTGAATAATTCTAGTGAAGCCATAATTAATGTGATGCACACTGGTTTACGTGAAGACGGGACGGATGATTTGCGAAGAATTCACAAGCCACCAGCTTATGTAGGTCCAAAGTTAATGTATTGGTAGCTGCCATTTTATTTATGCGGGCCTTCTGCTACATTCTAACCTACCATTTGGTTATTAGAGGCGAGTCCAAACTTTGGGATTCCTACCTAACTTCAGACACATTCATCTAACAGGCGAAGAAGCTCAGCTTCCCGTAGGTCGCCCTGCATAGCATCTACCTCGGAAAGAGAGCGGGCATATATGTTACGGAGCAATAGCTCCCGAATCAAATAACAATCCGGTCATCATTGCCCCGCAACCACATATAACATCATTAGGACAAGTTTACAGTTCACAAAAGCAATTTTAGAACGCGCTATGTCATTTATGATAGGGGTAAAGAGACGGCTATCCACCGCTAGTGTCCTTCCCGTGAGGGCGTGGTGGGTTCTAAGAATTCATCCAGACACAACAACGAATTGGCTGGAGATCCGCATCTCATCCGTCACCCGTGTGCTACGGAGCTAACATTTCACCTGCCCTTAGAGTTAAGTTTCCAGAATGCCCGGAGATGCACTGCAGGCCGGTATCACATATTATTAATTTCTTTTCGCAGCGTCTAACTAACTAGTATCCGAAGATACAGAGGGAGATGTGTGTAAATCGGCACTTTAGTTATCACCGCTCGGAAACCTCCGATAGTTTCCCAAAGTCGTATCCTGCTAATCCAAACAATTATTAACCCTTGCGGCTGGTGGATCGTGGAAAGAGACAATAACTCGATATTAATAAGAGGCCGTAAGGCAATTGGCCAATTTTACACAACCTAGCTGGCGCGTGGTGTTACATATCTACTACATCCAGAAAAGAGGCGTACACTATGCGTCTCTCGCGGAGAAATTGTCCCTAACCACGTTAAACCTATCCTATTAAACAAAACTATCCAGATTTAGTCGGTAACATGTCAGGCTCAAGCAATTATAGCATAATCAGCGACCTCAGTGTTAAATTGATGCTGGGGGAAATATAGTGATGCGGATATAATGTTGCTGTATAGTATTTCCTAGCGTACTGCCTAATAGAGTTTTTATAAATAAACAAAACATATTAACTAGGATGGCTACTTGCCATATACACAACTAAATACTACAGTGCTAACGATATATCGCAGGCCATAGGACCTTACGGTGCTGTTAGTTGAGAGCACCCACGGAAAATAAAGATAATACTCACAGTATAGACAGAAAGTATACAATTGCGGTCGGTTAGAAGGAGAAGGTAACCTATTAGACATCAGTGCCATTTACGGAAATAATAAAATGTACAATTGTATAGCTACTTGAGTACCTATTGGTCATCGGTACGGTAAGAGTTCGTAAGTCACTGAAATTGAGGCGCTAACATTAAATAGTGCGAGATGGCACGATCTTGATTGCGGGAATGATTTCCGCAGGCAGATTTCTGCAGGCAGACTGTTGATGCCGGCAGACTGTTGATGCGGCACACTCTCAGGACGGTGACGAATAACGGGCAATGAGTGTCCATTAGATAGTCATTTTAACTAATACATGATTTAAACCGTTTGTTGCAAAGTTTCCGTCCAGCGACGGTATTTGAAAAGCTGTAAGTTGGCTATTAACAAAGAGGGCTACAATTATGATAAATTATCACCATTATCATTATTATCATCATTATCATCATTATCATTATCATTATCATCATTACTATCATCATTATCATCATTATCATTATTGCCATTATCATTATTATCATTATCATTATTAATATCATCATTATCATTATTATCATTATCATCATTACTATCATCATTATCATTATTATCATTATCATCATTATCATTATTATCATTATTATCATTACTATCATTACTATCATCATTATCATTATTATCATTATCATCATTATCATTATTATCATTATTATCATTATCATCATTATCATTATTATCATTACTATCATCATTATCATTATTATCATTATCATCATTATCATTATTATCATTATCATTATTATCATTATCATTATTAATATCATCATTATCATTATTATCATTATCATCATTACTATCATCATTATCATTATTATCATTATCATCATTATCATTATTATCATTATTATCATTACTATCATTACTATCATCATTATCATTATTATCATTATCATCATTATCATTATTATCATTACTATCATCATTATCATTATTATCATTATCATCATTATCATCATTATCATTATCATCATTAT
The DNA here is from genome assembly GCA_034401795.1 of Chaetoderma sp. LZ-2023a. NCBI lineage: Eukaryota > Metazoa > Mollusca > Caudofoveata > Chaetodermatida > Chaetodermatidae > Chaetoderma > Chaetoderma sp. LZ-2023a. The sequence goes on along the minus strand of CM067373.1, from coordinate 176,459,977 downwards.
CATTATTATCATTACTATCATCATTATCATTATTATCATTATCATCATTATCATCATTATCATTATTATCATTATCATTATTATAATTATCATCATTATCATTATCATTATTATTATTATACAATAGCTATTATTGAGGTCATCAGGCGGGGGTAGGGGTTGGGTGGGTGTGGGGGGGTTGGTGTCGGGCATTAAATGTTCAGATATACTCTGCTCATTATAATAATATCTGTATATTATATATTTATTCGCCACATCGTGTCAGTTACTCGCCCACCCACATTCCCACTCAGCGGCAAGTCACCTACTCGGCTATCGGCGTCATGCTGGGTGGCTTCTCGTTGTCTATAAGTATGGATGGCGGCATCCGGAAACAATGTGGCAATTTAATTCGCGAGAGCGAACCCTCCACCACCACCAACATCCAGCCCACCTCATCCTGCGACCATAAAAAACAATTAAAAATAATTTAGTTGAACATCGACATATGAACATAACAATCTTTATACGCATTTGTTCAACAGTATTCCCTATATATTCACCATTAGTCACTCAACCCTTCCCTGACATCACGAGTAACCTTTCGTCCGTTCTCCTCGATTCCGCGAAAAAACGAGAGAATCGAGGAGTGGGGCCAGGTTTATACAATTAAATATAACAACTCCTGCCCCTCCCGCCATTTCACCCTTCCCTGACATCACGAGTAACCTTTCGTCCATTCTCCTCGATACCGCGATAAAACGAAAGAGAAACGAGAAGTGGAGCCATGTTTACAAAATTAAAGTGTGACAACGCCACCCCCACCCAGCAGATCCATTACGATATAATTCGCACCCGATACACGCGGTGTATAAAAAAATACAAGATGTATTATTGGGCCAATATTGGAATTGGTCTGGTACTGGGCCCGGAGAGGCCTAAACCGTATTATCAGGGCACATGTTTGAGTCATTCATATGTAAATTGGCGAATCTAGTTTTAGCTATGCCACGCGAATCTTAAGCTAAGCTCCCACCCCACCCCACGCACCCCCCCCCCCCACACTCCCCACAGTTGTTTGCGGAGAGGTGCATCAAGTTTGTTCATGTGTGCTTTTAGAGCTTCCCAATTGCTGTTGCAACGGAGAAATTCCGTTTTAGCTATGCCCTGCCTATCTCATACTAAGTTCTACTCAGACTTCGGTTGCGTTGGGATCGATTGATCCATGAACTCCCTGACTAGCAATTTTGAGAAAACTATACAGCTAAGCTGTTGAATATTTTGAAACCAATTTGACTGGGCGCTGTTGCTGCCTATGGAAGCAACAGCGCCGGATCAAATTAGTTTCAAAATATTCAAAAGCAAGTTTATTAAATAGTAAAGACAACGTACAGCAACGCTTAGCCCTTCATGAATTATGCGTTCGTGACGAATTTATCTACATCCTTCAAGACGTCATTGATTATGACGTCATCATATACGCCAAGTAGTTGATTATGACGTAATATTATTGTTGGATAAATTGGAACTCTACAATTCCACGGTTATTGTCAACAAATGTTGATCACCGAGATTATGTATTTATTACAACAGTTGGCGAATCGTGCAAATCTTTATGTAAACACCCTCTCATTTAGGAAATGTGAAAAACGAAATGGAGTGTTATAAATCTAAGGAACTCGTGTCATTGCCATTGCCCATGTTGAAGAGGAGAGTTTTATCGGGACAATAATCCTTCAGTGTGCATTCCACAAATGGTTATGGATTTTTCAGAATCTCTGTTATACAATACAAATGACAACACTGGAACTAATCCAGTAATGAGCCTATAATGTTAGATTATACCAATTTTGTCACGTGGTGATGATATTATGGAGGAAATGAAGATGCAATTACCATCTGCTGCGATGAATTGTTAAGCGTTCTCAGTCGATAATATTGCATTTTGATTGCTTTTTTAGTATTTTCAATGAATAATATTAGATATTTATTGATTGTGGAGGAAATTAAAGGAATTTACCTTTAATACTAGGAATGCACTATCGAGATGGAATACACAATACGAATTCGATGAATTCTATTTTCATAGCTCCAAAGTGCGGCTAAAGAAATATATTCAGTCTTAATAACCGAATGGCGATGAATTTCCGTAATCTATGAAAAATCTATGAAAGAGGGCGTGATTTAATTTTCAGCCATTATGCAGAAAAAAATACTTGGACGTGTGTGTCACGGTATATACTATATAGCAACACGAAGGTGACATAAGCTACTATTTGATATGCCCCTCCCACTGTTAGCTAAGGTCCTCTAACTTTGCACACGTGTTGGAATAGATTTATATATTTTGAAGCCTTAATACGCAAGATTCTAAGTTCAAGGTAAGTATACAGGTAAGCTCTTGTATATTTTGAAACTATGCCTATGGCAGCAACAGCTAGCTGTCAACATAGTTTTGAAATATTCAAAATATTGTTTGCTTAATTATAAATTCATCAAAGACATACAATTCGTTGTTTATACGTTCGTGATTAGGCCTTCGGGTTTCGTGACGGAGCTACGTCACTTTGATGGTGGCTTCAGATAAATTAGTGACGTAATTCATTATGACGTCAGATACGCGAGTGACTCAGTGCTGTAGTTCGGATCGACCGGACGGGTACCGGCCGTACCAGCCAAGCTGGTCCTGGATTCGTTCCCTGAACACGCCCCCCCCCCACCCTGGGTAGCGCCATAAGCGTATATGATCCTATGAGAGCATGAGAGTTCGTTCGTTAAAGCGCATAGTGCGCATGCGCACGCTTAAATGCTATTTTTGACAGAGCGCATAGTTTACGACCAAGATAGGATGACACTTTTAGTGTACCGAGACAGTACAATGTAATCCTTTTTAATCACCGGTTCCAGGCGAATCTAGCGTTAATCAAGACCAGAATTCGACGGGCTTTCCAAATCTGTAAACCATTTCACGGAAAACCGCTTTTGATTATCTTCAAAATATTGCCGTGACGTCATAAGCACGTGTACGCAGAACTTCTAGAATGTTCTAGAACATTCGACTGCGTTATTATTAGCTACGCACTGATTGGCTGTTGCTCGACAGATGATTGGTTGGAGCCTGCGCCTGTGACGTCACGAGTAGTATAAAATGAGACGAGACCCAGAGCTCGAGAGCATCCTCGGCCAGGGGCCGAATAGGTTGGACCTGTGTCAGCTACGATCAGCACGACAGGCATAGCTCAGATCACTTCGCTTTCTGTCGGTTTCTCTCCCGTAGCCAGCAGTAATCCAACCCACCACACTAAAGCAATTGTGTAACTCCCGTTGCCTGCGGGAGCATTTTTGGAATTTTTATGATATTGTTCACGAATATATCAAGAACTAATTCGGAACACGAACTTGCGGTGAGGCCTTTCCCGGCCTGAAAATGTCATTATACAGATGTAGAGGCAGCGATGTTCTTTGGTGGATGACTCGCCGGATCTGCCAGCCACGCTAAAAAGTGGTCATTTAACCGTCCCCGCACTGATGTCGTGCAGGTTTATCTAAACTTTTCGACCGCAGCAAGTAAACTTTGCCCGGTACGTCTTCATAGCTGGTTGACGTACCCCGTACCGTTAAGCTTAGTTATGTATCTTCATCCGCATTTAACAACCCCCGCTTATGATCGGGTTGTTGTCAACTTCCATCCGTAGTACCATCGGTGTACAGGAACTTTCGTCACAGCAGTAATGTTATTGTATTTCTTGCTGACTACTCGTTAGACATTCTATATTGTGATTACAGTCCTGAGTTCGATCCGCTCCCGTCATGAGCTGCTTGCGAGAATCCTGTTTGCAGAAACCAGCCTGCGGGAATTTCCAGCTTCCAGGGAATGCATCAACTCACGTCAACCTAAAAGTGACGTATCAATTTCAGTAACACGATAGCCCAGGTTTAAGAATGGCTACCGATTATTCAAGTAGCAATACTTGACATTTTAATTATTCCGTTAATTACATTTTTTATAATTATATCGTCTCTGTATAAACGGTCCCGATGTCTAAGAGGCACCGTAACGGTCTTAGGACCGCTAGTTATAATTTCTGTATCTGTTTATAGTTATTCTTATTTTCTGTAAGGTGTTTTTGCTAACCGCACCGTAGTAGGTTCCTTAACCTGTACTATGGATATATTATTCTGATCATTTCACACTGTATTGATTGTTCTGGTTAGTTTATATATGGCCAGTGGCCATCAGTTCATAAGTTTTGTTTATTTGTAGAAAACACTATACAGCAACATTTATATATGCAGCACTTTCTCCCGCCACCAACAATTTTTCACTGAGGTCGCTGCCCGTGCCATAACTCTGTTTAGCCCGGCATGCTACCGACTATAAATCTTTTCTATTCAGCTCGATAGGATTGGTTCAAATGACTAGAGACAATTTCTCGTTAGGAATCATGTAGGTGTACGCCTCATTTCCGGTAGTTGCGATAATTTAGCCCCGCACTCCGGCACGGTTGTGTAAGATTGGCCAAAATACCTAAAGCGCCTCATATTTCTAAGTTATTGTCTCTCTTCATGTTCCATTAAGCCTTATGGCTTCTTAATTGTTTGGATGTACCATGGGCTGATCCGACCGTGGGAAACTATTGGGGTTTCCGAGCGGTGATGGCCAGGGTGTGGTGTCACACACATTTCCCATGTATCTTCGGATATTCAGTAGTTAGCACCTTTGCCAATGTAGGAAATCACTGCGAAAACATGTCTTAATTATTATTTTCTTTAATCTGCTGAACAATCCTCCCGCACCGCAGTGCATAGCTGGGCAACTTGTGTTTAAACCCAACGACAGGTTAAAAAGTTAGTTCCATAGGACCTGGTATCGGGTGAGATGCGCATCTCCACCGAATTCCATAACAATGTCTGGGCTTGATATTCAGATCTGTCACGCCCTCACGGGAAGGACTTTTACGGTGGGTATTCGTCTCTCTTACCCCCACCACAACGATAGATCAGTTGCCTAAAAATGCTTTTGTGAAAAGTAACCAATGTCCTGTGACGTTTTATGTGGTTACCGAACGAGATGTCCGGATTCTTATCCAGTTCGGAGATCCTACTAAGTAACATGTATGCACGCTGTCTTCAGTATTGATGTCTTAGGGTATCTGTTCTCAATGACAGCCGTATCTAAAAGCTAGGTAGACGCCAGCCATTTGCGGCCTAAAATAATTCTTGTCTCTAAAAACTAAATATTAGGTTAAGCATAGAAGAAGGCCCGCATAAATAAAAGCGGCAACTACTAATTCAGCATACTGAGAATTACATAAGACGGTGACCTGGGAACCCTTCGGGAATCGTTCGTCCCGTCTTCACGTAAAACAGCACGCAACCTTATAGTCATAATCTCACTAGGTATGGTCTTTTCTTTGCAGCATTTTGGATAAATATTAGAGTGGGCCCCTTTTGACTACTACTCTTCTCCCGCTTTAAGCAGTGGCGACATTTTCCCGTGAAGGAGGCCCACGTAAGGCACTTGCCTCTCACAAGGATTCAGTGACGACGGTCCACACAAGGATAATACTCCTCACCAAAACTAGCACTAGGAGTAGTGCCCGCGTGAGGCACATGATTTTCCCTCACTACAAAGATAATTTTCTTTCCTTTCAGCTTAGAGGTATACTAGCTTATATTAAGTTAATTAGTTAAGTCTGGTGTACGGAAGCCTCCCTTGCGGGATACCTATGCGGACCTACGAGTCTGTGTGGTACCTCCGGGAGCCCAACGTTTAAAAGTTCATCAGGCTGTCTCTATGTCTTGTATTTTCGTATGCTCATTGTTTTTGTCTAGCATACTCGACGGTCTGTTTAGGTAAAACTATTGTATAGACTTATTTTAATTAGGTCACCAAATCAAATCTTGTAAGTCCAGAGATCACGAAATTGCTATGGACAGGCATACTGGTGACACAAACTCTTGGGATGAGACTGTTGTGTTTAATGTTCGCGACGATGGTCGCACGGCCCCACCGGAACGATTGAGTTCTGCCGGCCTTAGGAGCCGGTCTTTGTTACCCGTAGGGCAGTATCGTACAGGATCCGTTACCCCGAGACCGGAAGCTAACCAGCTAACTTGCGGCACGGCGAGTCAATATCAGACACAGGAACGGCCCGGCACTACCCCGCGAGCTACAGTACCTCCATCCCTCGCTTTGCAAAGTATATAGCATGTTAGTCTAATTAAATCTAGGTTTCCAGGGATCCAGACAGAAAGGGGTTGACCTAGTCATGCTAGTCTCGCTATAACGGCTATAACAGCGTGGCGTCCTCGTATGGAAGTTGCACGCACCATATAGACAGGCAAAACACAGAAAGATATCGTGACCCGTATTGATTAGTGTCTGTCATTTACGACAACGCAATCACTGGAGGCCATTTGAACATTAACAATGCACAATCTGCACTGTGTACATTAAAATGTATGTATGTCAACAATAATATTAGTCTAATGCGCTTGCTTAGTCCCAAGGGTATGCTGCAACTGTATAGATATTAGGATTTTCGGAAGATGAATTTAGAACACATATTTAATTACATATGATTGTACATATGATTTCCGGTGTCCATCAGTATGCCAATATATTTGTTCATTCGCCCATCAAGATCGCATGCCATACCTCACAACAGATTGATGCAAAACATCTGCAAAATGTGGGAGTGTCATGGGAAAGATCTTCACTGCGGCTGATCAGAACATAGAATCAAATATGGATGCCATACATCCATCATAGTCCTGAGATAATCAGACAATGGTTAGAAATACAGAACCTGAAACAGTGTGCGTGTGCGTGTGTGTGCCAGATGGTATCAACTTGGAACTGCTCCAGTGTGCAGGTGATACATCTCGGCACATTTCACACGGATCATCAATTCTACCTTTGAACAACACATCGATATAAATGCTGTATGGGAACACTTATTGCACCGCAGAAACACCTGGAACCACATGGGTCTCTCTCGGCCATGCTTTTAAACTGTATTAGAGAAGTCCGGTCAAATACTAACTTACCTTGTATTAGAGATAAAGTTGACAGATTGACAGGGAAGTGAAACTGGCAGACTGGCATTAAAAGAGGTTGTGGTTGTGCCCACATAGTTTGGGCATACGGAATGTTGACATCGGTGGTTCTATCAAAGCATGAGGCGTTCTACAAAATGAACATCAACATATCGCATGCATGTGATACCATCAAGAGACCACAGACTCTTTAACCCCAGCATCAATCTGAGTATGATGATAACGAACTACGCTTAGTAGGACTCCTACTGGCAAAAAGCGAAATTAACCATTCATGTCCAATCAACATTTTCTGCAGTATTTGACACATCAATATGATCACCACGTGGATGTGGTTTGTCACCAATGCTCTTGCCGCGATGGAACTCTAACATTTGTTCGAGAGGAATCGGTTAGACCAAAACCTTCAATCTCAAGTCTAGATGTGCCACTAGAGATGGAAGATGCAGATAAAATTGACTTCTTCGACGAAGATACCTATCTCCTTACTGAAAGGTTTCCAATTAATGCAATACGTTTCAAAGCCACAAACCTGTTCATAAATGAAGCCAAACCCGACTTCACACATGCATGCTTGTCCGACACAAAGAAGATGGACGACAATCGTACCTTAATGGACCTTTCCAGTGGTGGCTATGCCCCACCTATTTCTAGCTAAGCCCCACCCACACATCGCCTGCGTTGGGATCGATCGATCCCTGAACTCTCTAACTATCACTTTCCAGATAACTATACAGGTAAGATGTTGAATATTTTGAAACTCATTCGAATGTGTACCGTTGCTGCCTGTGACCTATGGTCAACAGCGCACAGCCAAATCAGTTTCAAAATATTGATCAGCGTGTTTATTAAATAGCAAACACATGATACTCATACAATGTGTCGGACTAGTAAGCCTTTAAGGCGGACTAAATCGAGTTGATCATGTCGTAATTGAGGAAGTGTGGGTGGAGTTTAGCTAGAGATGGGCGGCGAATAGCTAACATTGGAAAGGTCCATTCCTGTCTGCTTTGGCCTCTCAACTGGCCCAGGCATGTGAGAGATATGTGGATGGGCGTGACGGGTCGCGTAGCTTACATGACCCGTCAAATCCATCCAAATATCTATCGCTGGGTCTTTTGGGAGACCATGATAGACACGGACTACACGTCACCGTCCAATTACCAATCGTTGTCTGCCTATCTTTGCATCTTTGTTCCTCTAATATGGCATTTACTAAACTCTGTTGATAATCATCCACTCTCGTAAGGGGAAGATAGTATTAAATTAAAATATTTATGTGTGTCTTTGTGTCAGTTTGTGAGTTGTAATTTAAAGACCCTTCGTCGGATTTATGTTAGGTTTAGTCTAATAAATGGTGTTGCCATGAAAGAGGATTTCAAGTGTTTGACCATGATATGGATTAAAAAGATGGATCACGTTCAGAACAAATACCTACCTTCATGTATATCTCATAAACTTCTGGTTCAATTTGAAAACTAAAAAAATCGTTGAAAATCAGAATCTTAAAATGTAAAATAAATCGGCAGGGCAAGTGGCTACGTCTTCTAATTGCTCTTGTTTTGACTTGAGGAAACATAGGCAGCAACAGCACCCAGTCAGATTAGTTTCAAAATATTAAACAGCTTTCCTGTATAGTTTTCTGGAAATTGATAGTCAGGCAGTTCAGGGATCGATTAACACTAACATTGCGAAGTGTGGGCGGAGCTTCGCTAAAGATAGGCGAGGAGTAGGTAAAACTGGGAATGTCCATTGCCTGAGACTGTAAGGGGAATCGTCAGTGGGGTGGGGGAAGTTATCGTAAGTGTACCTCATTCATTTAGCCGTCAAAAACACCGGAATAATTTAATGCACTAAGCACTATACCAGATAGCAATTACAGAAGAAAGATAGCCACTCTGTTTGTCGACTATATTTCAGAGATTATATAACTACTCAGCGTGACAATCTATCAAGAACATGTGGGTGGTATGTTTAATTTGTTTCAGAATGCCATTAGTAGTGTCACAGTTGGTGCAAATTATTGTTTGGGGAAGATGATCTACCATTACATTGGCCATTTAAAGAAGTATTCAAATACTGAGAAAAGAAGTGGAGTTCACCAGAGTTAGAACCAGTTATCTGTATAGAAGCTCTAAGGCCATGTTCTCATACAGCCGCTATTTCGGTGAATACCAGGTATATCGGCTAGCGTTCTCATTGGACTGCTTTTACGTTACTTATTTCAGAAAAGTAATCTAACAAAATCGGCGGTTTATCTTCCAATATATCGGCAGTGCTTCTCTATGTGAACGCAACCTATTTCCTAAAAATTTGCGCTACGTCTACATTTTCTGTCACTTTCCGCCGGGTGGCGCTACGGTCATGATTTTATCTTATTGTCCGCAAGGTAGCGCTGCCGTTCAGTCTAGGATTATCCCCCACCAGTGTGAATCCAAACAGACATTTCAGCTATCTACATCATCTACATAGTGCACGAAATGGTTAAACAGGATTGGGCAATGAGAAAGAAGCTGTGGGCCGTGTTCTCACTAGATACCTAATCAGGAATAACGCCATACTGAAGTACGATATTATTCCTGATTAAGTCTCTAGTGAAAACATGGCCTTAGCGTATGATGTCTGTGTGTTCAGGCGTCCTACCAACCATTAAATTAGGGGTCCATCAGCTGTTGGCAATGCCTCACATGAGCGTCCAGTACAAGGGACAATGACATCTCATGGAAGTAGTGGATCTGATGAAAGGCTGAGTTATGGTTGGCATGCACTTTCACCATACTTAGCCCTTTATCCATCAAATTTGTTTTTAAAAATATCAATATTCTCATAGTAAATGTCTATTTGCAAACCAAACTAAGAAGCCTATTTCTGAAAATTTACCAATGAAAAGACTGGCTCGCTTACCTAGCCAGTTATTCCAGTGGTAACTATTCACAAATATACATCTCTTCGTCTGCAAATTGGCATTTCTCAAGATCGCTGAAGAAGCCGTTTTCTTTACTGATATGAGTGTTAAAGCGTTAGGATATTGATGTCGCGAAGGTGGTGGGTTTTTACGAAGATTGTTAAGGAATGAGTAGTGTTAGATAGTGTAGTTAGGCAGTAATAAGGTGTTGGATAGCTGTTGAATATCTTGAAACCAATTTGACTGTAACCGGTTGCAACAATGGCCGGTAAAATAATATTCAGAATAGTAATCAAAATAATACTTATAATAAGAAACGATTTGTTATTTTGATATTTAGGATGTAAATGGTTAAAACCAATGTAACTAATGGAATTGTTTTGTAAAATTCCCATTTATCAGTAAATAGCATTATACCTAGAACTATACAGATCTGATAAGATTCCATACTCCAAGGACAACGCTGTCAATAAGACGCATTAAAGAGGAAATTAGTTGTGGGCTGAAAAATAAAATGGTCAATAACATGCATTTATGCTTAGTAAAGAAAGAAATCGTTAACGTATTATATTTACTAGCGCTATAGTTTGACAAGTGCGTGACATCCCGTAGTATGTCTTTTATCAAGATTGTGGTATGGCAGTTGTCATGATAATACGTTCGCAAGATGTAGGCAGACAGCATTTTCCTTTGAATTATTGAATCTAGGTTACTTGGAATACGGGAAGAAATCTGTTAAAGCGCTCGAGTTAACAGTTATGGTCAGATGGTGTCCTAAGATGGAAGCTGGACAATGGACCTTTCCAGTTTATCCATCCATCATACGACGGCATAGGATGTCATAATCAACTACGTGACTGTATGATGACGTCATTATCAATTATAGAATGAATGACCCGATTTAGTCCGTCTTAAGCGCTTAATAGTCCACCAGGTTGTACGAATTATATGTCTTTACCATTTAATAAACCTTCTGTTGGATAATTTGAAACTAATTTGAATGTACGCTGTTGCTGCCATAGGCAGCACCCAGTCTAATTAATTTCAAAATAATCAACAGCTTCCATGTATATTTTATTTGCAAATTTATAGTCAGGGCGTTCGGGGATCGATCGAGCCCAACACGAGCGAGGTGCCGGTGGAGCTTAACTAGGGATGGGCGGGGCATAGCTAAAACTGACAATGTCCATTGGATCATATCGGGTGTATATTGATTGACCTAATAACCATCGACATCGATCTTGTTATATCTCTGTAGTCCGGGAACAAATATTAACCCAGTCAAATGTAATTTGGTCTTAATACTGACTTATTGGCAATAGATGAATCCGATCTGTCGATCAGGTATATGACGTAATAATCAATTGCGTCACATGTAGGCTGACAGAGTTAGGCTAATTGGCAATCATAATTCTGAGAAATACTGAATGAACCTTGAATTGTCAGCCTAGTGTACTAAATTTAGGTTTCTGATGGATTGACTGTTTAATAAACATTCCGTTGGAAATTTTGAAACTGATTTCACAACATCCCACAAGAAAAATAATTTAATTTTAGAATTCACAGATTGTGGACCTGAATACCTAAACACGTTCTTAGCACCGTGTGAGAATGCACTGATGTCACCCTGTACATGAGTAGTGGAGGAATCCAGCTTTAGTTATGCCCAGCTTATCTCTAGCCAAGCTCCATCCACGTTTTGCCCGTGTTGGGATCAAACGATCCCTGCGCTTTTTGAAACTCAATTTCTAGAAAACTACACAGATAACCTGTTGAATACTTTGAAACTAATTTTTCAGGTGTCGTTGCTGCTAATGCCCAGTCAGATTAGTTTGAAAATACTCAACATAATCTTTATTAAATAGTAAAGACCTACAATCCGTACAGCAACGCTAGAGTCCATCATCAATTAAGCATTTGTGGCAAACTTAGCTACGCAATTCATGATGTAATTTAGTATGACGTCAGCCTACATGTGACGTAGTTTTTGAGTGACTACGAAACTGGATTCACCAATTGTGTTGTATTGCGGAATGGTAATCATGAGCTGCCTCGATTCCATATCAGATACTGGCAGGATTCGAATCCTGTCACACCGTTTGATGTCCGACTCACCCCTGGTAACGAGATCGACTCGTAAGGGGAAGATGTGATGCAATTAACATCCTTCTAACATTTGAGGAATCTAATCTGTCACTCACGATATTTAGGCTGACGTCACAATCATATTTGACAAACATGCTCCGTCATAAAGCCAGATTCGAATTCTGTCTCTCTAAGACGAGCATCCATAAGTGTAAAAACGGTCGTGAATCTCATAGCATGTGAACAGCCCCCTAGTTATCTTGAACGTGAAGTATTTAGCACTGGGTGAGATGAACTGCGTTCATCTTGAACACGAAATTATAAGGCCTGTGAGAGAATGTATCGTGATCACAATGCGTTGGGGGCAATGGATGCATAGAATTTACCTTTCTAAGTTTAACAATCCCCTCCCATCGCTAGCTAAGCTCCACACACAAACACATCACTCGTGTTAGGATTGGTGGATCCATGAAGCCCCTGACTATCAATTTCCAGAAAACTATAGCGGTAAGGCTGTTTACTAAATAGTAAAGACATAAAATTCGTACAACAAAGCTTAATCCAACACCACTTATGCGTTCGTGAGGAAACTTTATCTACGCCATTCATGACGTCATTGATTATCACGTCATCATACACGTTACGTAGATGATTATGACGTCATATGATTGATGTACAAACTGAAATCACCTATTGGGCTAACGAATGCTCATAAACCAAGAGCGGTCAAGGATTGTAGATAATTGCACGTGCATTTCTTCAGGGATTTCTTACCAAAATCAAGAGCAAACTTTGGGAATCCTAGTTCTAGTTTATCCTGTGTTAAGATTTTAGTCAATTCGAAAGAGTGTCCGAATAAAGACCGTGGACAAACAATCAAACGAGCCAACAAAGAAACACACAAAACAACACACAAAGCAACAAAAAAACCACACACTCTGGCTCGCACAGTATAACATCTTTCCACCACAACAACACTAGTGACGAAACTAAGACAGAGATAGGCATGATTGTTTCTTGAGCAGTATCCGTGACGTAGGGTCTTGGAGGGGTTATCGCATTTCCTGCATTCTGAATGATAATCAAGATCTTAATTCATTAAAGGTGTTTAAACCACGTTGCTGGGTGGTGTGTGTATATCGATAGAATAATCCTGCGATATATCAATATTAAAACTTTTCTTAGAGGTTTGCAATTGGGGGAACTCATTTTTATAAGTGTAATGTGGACCATTGTGTCCAGTAGGCTGATGTAAAGGAGCTTTTCAGTTTATTCATCAACCATACGTCGTCACGTGACGTGTATGATGATCTCATAAGTAATGCCGTCATGAATGACGTAATTAAGTTCGTCACGAACGCTAAATTGATAACGGACTACGCGTTGTTGTACGAATTGTATGGCTTTACTATTTAATAAACATGTTGTTGAATATTTTGGAACTAATTTGGCAGGGCACAGTTTATGCTTTACGCAGCAACAGCACCCACTCAAATTACTTTCAAAATAGTCAACAGCTTATATGTATAGTTTTCTAGAAGTTGATAGTCAATGAGATCATGGATCGATCGATCCCAAAATGGGCGAAGTCCCATATAATGGTCATACATCTAAATAACCATGGGATTAATGAACCACTCGGAACTCCAGCCATCAATTGTGAAGCGTGTGCAATCTTTGCCAAACTGTCTAATGTACACGACCAGAGTAGCATATCTGGACTGTTTAATGTTTTGGATGTAATTTTGTCACACAAATTACATCTACGATAATAAGGTTAAGCAATGCACAGGCAGTGGCGAAGTATAATAAACCCTGTATAAGGAGCACTGTATGGGTCAAAAGTGTGGTTAGTATGGACAGGTGGAGACGTCATTCACTTCACTGGTTAAAAGGAATAACATTTTGGGAGCCAGAAACAGATGGTTCTGTTACATAACTCTTTTACTATGATGGGGAGGTGTTGGAGTCACATGCTAGTTGTTCCTTAACTCTTATATTCATCAGTGTAATCTGACATTATCGGGCCTTTCCACTTAAGCCATCCATCATATGACGCACAATCAACTACGTAACTTGTAGGATAACCACATATTCAATGACGTCATGCATGACGTAGATAAGCTCATCACGAGCGCGTAATTGACAACGGACTAAGAATTGTTGTACAAATTGTATGTGTTTACTATTTAATAAACATTATTTTGAATATTAAAAACTAATATGGCTGGGCATTGTTTTTGTCATAGGCAGCAACAGCACCCATCCAAAATAGTTTCAAAATATGCAACAGCTTACCTGTATAATTTTCTGGGAATTGCCCGTCAGTGAGTGGAGGGATTGATCGATCTCAACACGGTTGAGGTGTGGGTGGAGATTAGATTGCGATGGCGTGGACATAGCTAAAACTGGATTCATTCATCTAACGGGAAGCTGTTGCTGCGAAATTAGATTCAACATATACAACAGCCTACAACGTGTCTCACTACCTTGGCATCGAGAAGCTGGGGGTCAGTGGTTCAAAGACTCAAGATCATATAACCACACCTCTTAAAAACCACCGTCCTTTGGTACCAACAGCAGGTGTCAGCGATAGACAGTTAACGCTGTATTAGGATTGCGTTCACATTCCGGAATAGCATGCCTAACAATGTCAACACCATAGAAACAACTTGTGCTAGGTTTAAATAACCGTATTGAGATAGTTACGAGGACTAGCAAACTTCAAGCTAGTGAAAATATACACGAGCACTGCCTAGCACATACAAGATCATTTTTGTGGTCCAGTTATAGATATATTGTTACAGATATTTTAACATTCTAGGCTTGAGAAATAATTATAAGATAGGTCTTTAGAGACTGTAAAGAAATATATTAATTATAACTTATTATTGATGGTGATGATGACGATTTGGTATTTGATATGTTGTTGTTGCTGATGTTGCTGTTGTTGTTGTTGTTGTTGTTGTTGTTGTTGTTGTTGCTGGTCATGTATTTGGTGTTGGTTTTGATGTTTGTGATACGTGTTGCGATGGTGGTTTTGCTAGTGTTGTTTGTTGTGACATTGTCGGTGAGAAAGTTGATTGCTGCTTAGCTACTTGACTGGTGTTGTCGATGAAGATGTAGTTGTTGGTTTTCTGCTTTTGTAACCGCAGTTTTTGTTGGTGTTGGTCGTGTGTTTGGTGTTGGTTTTGATGTTTGTTATGATAGTGTTGTTTATGTTGCTGACCATGGTGTTTGTGGAAAAACACTTGCGAACGTGCTATGGTTCCTTTCTCAGACATATCAGAATATTGACATGCATACAGACTAACTTATAGAAGTTGCGAGTAGCAAATAAAAATACACGACTTGCTGACATAGGTAGTATCAATTGTGCTCACCTCTTTAAGGTACCGCAGCGAGCACGGACACAGTAGTCTATATATCTGGACACATATACTGCTGTTTTAATCGACTTAATGAGCTTGTGGTCTTTCATTAACTCGTCCATTCAAAATCGCTTCTTCCTGCTGTGCTCCAAATATGGCAGTCTTAAAAGTGTGCATTTTAATCAATTGACTATGACATGACATAAGAGGGCTCACTCAGTCACTCAGGTATCTGACGTCATAATCAATGTCAGCTGATGTCACCATCACAATGACGTATTTTACTCATCGGGAAACTCGAAAAGTCTCATTACGTATGCAAATTATTTATCTATGATGAATTTACGATGCAATAAATATTCTCTTGAATATTTTGTAACAAATTTGACTGAGAGTTGTTGTTGTTTCAGGATTACTTAACGACTTACTTGTACAATTATCCCGAAACTTAGATTCAAGAGTCCAAATTTCGAACTGATTCATGCATGCTTAAAGTAGGTGTGACTTAGATGAAAATGGATGGGGCATAATTAGAAATAAATCCCTCTGCTTCCAATTCAGGTTAGTAGATAAGGGAGGAACCCAGTTTTAGCTATGCCCCGCCCATCTATAGCTAAGCTCCACCCACGCTTTGACCGTGTCGGGATCGATCTATTCATGCACTCTCTGAATCTCAATGTCCATGAACCTATACAGGTAAGCTGTTGAATATTTTGCAACAACGTTCAGGCAAATTGGCTTTCACAATTCAAGAAAATGTTTATTAAGGAGCAAAGACATACAATTCGTACAACTTGATGACTAAGCATTTGTACCAGAGTAAATCACGGTATTCATGGCATAATTAATTATGACGTCAACCTACATATGAGGCATGTTTATTAAATGGTAAAGACATTCAATTCGTGCAACAACGCTTAGTCGCCAATTAAGCGCCTCAGATGAACCTATCTACGTCATTTATGACGCTATTGATTATGACGTCATCTTACATGCCATGTAGTTACTATGACGTCACGTGTTTAATGGATAACCCTGAATCCTCTAGAGATAGCTATGCTTTCATGAAAGGAATTTATCAATTGATGACATCACTGGGGAAAGTAGCGTTTGATTGGTCAATTCGATAAAGAATCACACAGATCTTTGAATGGCATGTGTAATCGTGAATCAAGATAATGTCCAGCATATTCAGCAGCTGCCCACGTAATTTAATAGACTCCTTCATGGGTTAAAATGACAAAGAGCAATTGGGGAATCTAGTTTCTCAGTCAATCATATGTCTCAGCTGTCTGCCCGGATTCTGTGTTGTGAGCCACGAGAGAGTACACACATTTGCAATAGTGGGATTGAAATAGGTAACACATTACCAAGGAAATGTTCATCGTTTCCAATTTTAGTGCATAAATATGTGTGTGATTATTCACCAAATTCGCTATATTGAAAGCATATGTGTCTGTAGAGCTTATAAAGCAAGAAATGTCCCCATGGTAACACAATTGGATAACATTCATCTGAAATTAGTTTTATTTCATAAATAATGTGTGATTTGATTGCCACATGCGAAAGGTAATATTCACAAAGTTACTCCGAATAATAAGACACACGTTTACAATATAGCGTTCATATTTCTTGGTCGATGACGTATGCAGATGCCACCTGCTTCATGCAACACTAACCAGGGTTAGCTATTATCTCAATTATCCCAAGTAATCGAAACAGAAATGCATATATATTGGCGTCCTTCGGCAGCACATCTCATACACTTGAAGAACGGTTGATTCATTGCCACATTGATAACACATCGTGTAGAGGACGTCATCCGTCTTGCGGAGACCCGGTCTGGGAATGCTGGCCCGTAGACCAGTTGTTAGCGACACCAGACAGCACAGGCACATTGTCAACAACAACCATGTGAACGAGGATGCAGACATGATCTGTGATGAGAGAATAGAAATATGGTTTTATTTATGTGCAGTCAGCTTCATCATCATAATCACCATCATTAATATATTAAAATAGGCATTCATTGTCGGAGAGGAACGTCTAGCAGATCATCGCATGCTATCACGCAGAGGGTGCTAACCCATTTCGAAGTTCAATAACACTTTCATGACTTTCTATGACTAGAATCACTCAATGGCCATTTCCACTTTATCCATCCATCATATGACGTAATAATCAACTACGTGACTTGGAGGATGGCGTCATAATCAATTACAATACGAGTGACTGGATTTAGTCCATCTTAAACGCTGCATAGTCCGACACGTAGTACGAATTGTATGTCTTTACTATTTAATAAGCATTAGTGTTGAATATTTTGAAACTAATTTAACTTGGCGCTGTTGCTTGCCTGTATAGTTTTCTGGAAATTGAAAGTCATGTAGTTCAAGGATCGATCGGTACCAACACGGGGACGTGTGGGTCGAGCTTAGATAGAGATGGGCGGGGCATAAGTGAAATTGGAGTCATCCATTGCATGAATGTGAACACTATACAATGGTGATCTTACATGATGTCCCGCTCTAACTCTCTGCAATGCATAAGAATGTACGTCGTATACAAGTTAAATTTTAGTTTTAAGCATGTAATGTCAACAACCTTCAGTCAAATTACCTGTCTAATTAACTTGAAATCTGGATTGTGGGTAGTCAAGTTTCAAATTATATTAATCGGTTTAGCACCCAGAAAAGGTGGGCTGACTTAGCTATAAATGGGCGGGGTATAGTTTTGAATGCATCCACATTGAATACACATTAACTCTATTAACTAGAAGGCGCTGCTTCAAACTCGTAACACACTACATGATGAAACGTATCTTCTGATACAATTTGGGAAATACAACACGGAAAAGCAGGACGTGCAGATGTGTACCAATGGCATAATCATTACCACTTAAAAGACAAAACGTATTTTATAGCGATATAAAGTAGATACGTAATTCTATCACTTCCACTCTAGGGTACACTAATAATATACGTGGTATTTCATTTCCTTGCAATCAGATTGATAAAATGTGTCCAAATTGGAATTTGGTTGCAGCATAGTGCCGTATTCAGGTTAACCACCAAATATATAGGCATATAAATATTGAGTCAAGCTATATTGGTTGCTATCAATGTGTCGCGAAATAGAGGATTCCAGGTTATCCATCAATCAAATGACACCATACGTGGCGAGTAGGAGTAGGATGATGTGCTAATCAGTTACGTCATGAATGGCGATGCTAGGTTCGTCACGAACGCTTAATTGATGACGGATATAGCGTTGTTCCACAAATTGCATGTCTTTACTATTTACTAACCATAATGTTGCATATTTTGAACCTAATTTGTCATGGCACTGTTGTTGCCATAGGCAACCACAGCAGCCATTTAAAATAGATTCAAAATATTTAACAGCGGACATGTATATTTTTCTGGAAATTGATAGTAATATGGAGTTCAGGGATCGATCGAGGTGGGTGGAGCCTAACCATAGTAAAATGTGCGGGGCATAGATAAATGTGGAATCCTCCATTGAATTCAATAGAATGAGACTTCGAGTAATATATTCCTGGTCCAGGTCCACACAGAGCATTGGTTGATAATGTGCGAGCCGCGATTTATAATCTCGTATCAATGAGTCAAAATAGCAATTATTATTGGCAAATATTTTCGCCACCATAGCGATTGGTTCGGTTACTCCGTCTGTCTATTTGTTTGTTTGTCTATTTGTTGGAATCCAAACTTGGTTAGGTTTTAGGCTTAACCCTTAGCTCTCAGGATTGATTCACCCTGTTAGCAACTTGGACATATGCTTTCCTATCTCATGGAGCACAATGATGTTTATGGCATGAGGTAAACGGTCAAGCTTGCTATAAAACTATATTTGTACAGTTAATTTGTTTTGGTGTAGCTTCACATATCGGCTATGTTTCTGGCTTGAGTCAACATATCGTCTTATATCTCATGATTGGTTCATTCTATTTGGACTAAACCTAGACACATGCTTCCCTATATCAAGTGGATGGAGGAAAAAGATATTGACGTCAAAGATTGATGTCACTCTGACCATGCTATAAAACTCGATTTGTAGGGTTACGATTTTGGCGTAGCTCAAAATATCGTCGTATATCCTAGGAGTGGTACATGCTACGTGAACAAAACCTGATTATATATTTACCTATATCAAACAGATGAAGCACATTACTATTGAGGTCAAGGTTCAACGTCATTCTAACATTTGTTAAAAATTCAGATCCTAACAGTTAGGTTTTTCTGCTTGGCTGATCTTGCCTTTATTTCAGAATTGTTCCAAGTTATTGAAACTAAGTATGGCCATACAGTTAGCCCATCCAAACGGAACAGCAGCAAGACATTGGCACGCATGAGGTCAATGTCTTTGAGTTCATAATACAAATCTAGATTTGCATATGGAAAAGCAAATTACCTAAATTTTGCCTAAAATCCCGCCAGTGTAACATGGCATCTGCGGTAGTCTTGAGGAATGTCCGGTTGCACGTCAATAGAAGACATTTTTTGAAAATTCTCCACTAGAATGACTGGCTTGATAACGGCGCCAGTTATTCCAGCGGTAAATTTTCAAAAACAATATTCTCTTGGCCTGCACATGGGCATTCTCTTGAATAATTTTTAAATAATTTCAAATTAGCTTCAAAATATTCAACAGGTTACCTTGAGATTGGGATTCCGAAAATTCATAATTCATTGTATATACATCAATTCAGACACACGTAAAAAGTGGGCGGAGCTCAGCTAAACATGGGCTGGGTCTAGATAGAAATGTATCCCTCTATTAGCAGTGATGGGAGCCTATGAATCCCAATAATAATTCCGCACACTGACAAGATCGAGCCAGATATCCATTTAGAAGTGATTTAGCCATCAGCAAGTCCCCCCTCGCCGGGGTATGATCATTATTTATAATTTATCATGCTCCCTCGTAATTAGCTCTAATATAATTTTGACTGTGCACCTTTCAAAGTCATGCAAAATAACTTGTTCAGTATAAGGTATTGTTCTCAAAGGAAGCTCAAGGGACGGACAGATGGGCGACTTTTTATTCTCGTCGGGTCGATCGTTGATGAATTCTGCCGTCAGTGAAATCGGCGCACAAAACATTCTCCGCGGGCAAGTGGACCCATTAGCCAAATTTATCGGTTATTATAGACCAATGAATTACAATGTCCTTAATGGACACAATAGGAAAAGCTATATGGCGATCGCAGATCCTTAGCGAATTTATAAAACACGCTTGATATTGATGGATTCGAGGCGTATTTGAGTCTATTTGATCGCTAGCGAAATTCGCAGTCGCCGGAGCGGTATTCGCTGATCGGCGCGATCGATGATCGTAAGAAATCGGACGTGAGTCCGGCCATTTATGCTTCCATCATAATTATATTAATCGGTCACCCCTATTGAGCATCAGGTATACACGCTGCGATCTTTGCATTTCCTCCATAAGCATGCACCTTTATAATCATTGCACTTGCAATAGCTGTCTACAGGCGATAATTAGTTGTCATACCTGGGGAGCTTTCTAACCATCTTATGAGCATCATCAGCATCATATTTTGATTTTGTTTACATTTCTGACAAATACGCCTACATCAAAAATAATAATGAATATATGCGGCTGTTGATATTGATTATCCATTTGATAAGTAACGTTTATCTTCTTAAGCACTAGAATATAGCAAGGAAACCGGACTTATAAACGTATATGTTTGAGTGGTCCGCGCGAACATCTGTCATTGAGTAAAAATTCAAGGACACGGTTCAAGCTAATCCCCGCCCATTTGTAGCTACGCTCTGCCCGCCCATGCTTTGTATGTATTAAAAACTATGTATATACTTTGAATCCTAAAATCCGAGAATCACGTTTCAAGGTAACTGTACAGGTAACATGTTGGATATTCTGAAAATAATTTATCTTAGTGCTGTTGCTGCAACAGCACCCAGTCCAATTAGTTTCACAATATTCAGCTGAACTGATTTACCAAAACTTTTAGAAACTCCAAGATGGGCACCCAAAAACCGACCAATCAAAATTCTGCATGCTAGATCTGAAGGTGGCCACCATATGGTCCTTCCAGCCAAACTAGCTTGAAATCTGCATAGCGGTTAATGAGGAGTAGCGTTTTGACAAAATCTAAGATATTCACCCAAAAGATTAATCGTTGAAATTCTGAGTAGACGTTCTGGAGCCTACCACCATAGAATACATCTATTCAAATTTGGTCGAAATATGTCAGGAAGCAAAGGAGGATTAGCATGTTGGACCATTTCTGATAAATTTGTCATAAAATCTAAGATTTTCACACAAAAAATTAACTAATCAAAATTCTAAATAGAATTTCTATAGCCTACCAGTAGAGAATCCATCTATTTAAATTTGGTTGAAATATGTCAAGCGGCTATGGAGGAGTAGCATTTTGACAATTTCCGGTAGATTTTTAATAAAATCAAATATTTTCACCCAAAAAATGTATCAATCACACTTCTGAATAGAAGTTCTAGAAGCTATAATCGTAGAATCCAACCAGGCAAATTTGGTTGAAATATGGCTATGGAGGAGTAGCATTTTAACAATTTCCGGTAATTTTTTCATGAAATCTAAGGTTTTCACTAAAAAAATTTGACAAATCAAGATTCGGAAAAAACGTCTGGACAAAAGCTAAAGCATAGGCCCCTTCCAGATAGATTTGGTTGAAATCGGACAGACCGTTAAGGAGAAGAAGTGATTTGATGGATGGATGGACGGACGGCAAAACGACGGACTGACTGACGGACGGACGACAGACTGCCGCCATGACATACGCTCACTTGACCTTTCAGGCCAGGTGAACTAATAATCATTATCTTAAATATTAAGAAAGTAAGTTGACTGGGAGCTGTTGTTGCCATAGGCAGCAACGGTCTCCATTCCAATTAGTCTGTGTCTGTGAAAATATTTATCCCAGCCATGAGATGAAAACAATTATTAGGAATCAATGAAAATCAGTCATGACTCATCGTTCTTCCTCTAACACAATCTCTCACAAATGACGTCATTTCATTCATAAACTTCCAGGAGATGTCCAGATATGACGTCATGTTCGTCTACAATGCACATCCTATATAAGAATAACTGCAAACAAAGTTGTTAGAACTGAGTATGAGTTGGCAGTAGCCAATACCGTTAAGTATCCATTGATGTCCAGTCTTTGTTAATACTGAGGAAAACTGGAGAGTAGCCTTAATGCATCGATATCCAGTCTGTGAAAGCACTGCGGCAGAATGGGCAGTTGCTATGATTAATTGATGTCCGGTCTATGTATCACTGCAGGAGAATACACGGTGATCTTTATGCATTGACGGAAGCCATTGCGCCAAAACCATTCGAGCGTAATGATAACCAGAGCATGTGTACGCTCATAGCACAAGAATAGTCAACAATCGAAGACACGAGCATTTCAAATTAAAGACAATATTTAGTGTAGTTGCCTGAATCATCCGATCGTGTGTAAAATATGAATCAAATCAGTATTTTCCTTTAAATAGCCGTGGACAAATGCACACACAAACAAACAAACAAACAAACAAACAAACAAATATACAAACACAAAAACAAACAAACAACAAATAAACAAACAAGTAAATAATTAAACAAACTCACAATCAAACAAACAATCAAACAAACAAATGCATACACAAGCACACAATTAAATAAACAAACAAATGCATACACAAGCACACAATTAAATAAACAAACAAATGCATACACAAGCACACAATTAAATAAACAAACAAACGAACTATCAAACACATCCACGAGCAAACAAACAAACAAACAAACAAACAAACACATAATTAAAAAAACTAACTAACTAACTAGCTAACAAACTAACTTACTAACTAGCTAACTAACTAACTAACTAACTAACTAACTAACTAACTAACTAACTAACTAACTAACTAAGTACCTAACTACCTAACTAACTAACTAACTAACTAACCGACTAGCCAACTAACTAACTAACTGACTACCTACCCATAACTAACTAACTGACTACCTATCCAACTACTTACCTACATAACTAAATAACTAACTAACTAACCAACTAACTAACTAACTAACTAACTAACTAACTAACTAACTAACTAACTAACTAACTAACTAACTAACCAACTAGCTAGCTAACTAACTAACTAACTAACAATCAAACACTTAAACAAATAAACAAACGAATGAACGAACGAACGAACGAACATACGAATAAACGAATAAACGAATAAACAAACACTCACAAACATAATTCCGGCTTTCATCCACGGTAGTGGCGGTACTAGGAAATAGTTGGTGGGGACAGAGAGGGACATATAAGGTTTGTTTTAACACTGTATATGCGCCGTTAGTGACCACAGCGGCAATAATGTATACGTCAGATTGGATAAAATAATCCTACGAACTATCTACATAGAAATTATTCATGGGGTTAAATGGGGGAGAAACATTCTTGTAGGGCAACTGCCCCCTCTTTGCGCACCCAATTTCTACAGGACGATAGTAATATTAGTCATGATTATTCTAAGCGGAACTTGGACATACGAAAGGAAACACATCACTTAGACCAGCACGAATCTTCAAAGACACAAACTCAATGGCCACAAGCCACAAAACAAAATAAATGAACCAACCGGATGTTCAGTCATCAATTAAAGCATTTACCATTTTAGCCCAGCTGTTGAGAGCTTTACGAAAATGTCCACCAAAGAGAAGGCTCGTTTTGGAAAATTTACCACTGGAATGTTTAACTCGTTATAGAGCCAGCCATTCCAGTGGTAAATTTTCAAAAATAGCATTCTCTTTACCAGTAAATGACTTTTCTCATGACCATTGCAAAACCATGTTGAGCGGCTTGACCATTAAGCCTTAACAAAGCTACAGAGAACAAAAAGGAGTTACAGTGTGATAAGGATTTGCCTCTGAAACATAGATGGAAAGAATGTGGAAAATAATGAGTTAAAATTCCACGATTATTTCTGTTCTAGATATGGAAAAATTAAGTGAAGAGGGTTTGTAAAACAAAAAAAGAACAAATGTGTATGACCTTGACCTTGCTGATGTCATATATGACTGTATTAATTGATCTTTAATTAACTTTCGCATCGCTGTCTCAAATTGGTTGATTTTGTGAAATAACTGTTATTATCATTCTCTATTGCAGCGAGGAAAACTGTTGCTATACAAATATTGTCTGCTGTACCAAAAGATTTCAGATCAATGTATGCAATCGGATTGGGAATATCTCGAGAACGAATGGGTAGGTTTTAATTCTGTATAAGTTCCTTGTGGAGAGTGAAACGTTGGTAATGGTAAACTACATTTCTGAATCAAATCGGTACTTTCCTAGAAATAGCCGTGTACAAACACACAATCAAAGAAACAATCAAACAAACAAACAATCGACCAAACAAATAAACTGCTCCTAACCCTAACCCTAACATGCAATGGTCCTTTCCGGTTTTATCTATGCCCCGCTCATTTTTAGCTACGCTCCACCTACACTTCCTCCGTGTTGGCATCGATCGATCGCTGAAATCACTGACTATCACATTCCACAAAACAATATAGGTAAGCTGTTGAATATTTTGAAACTGATTTGACTGGGAGCTGTTGTTGTCCATGGCAGTATCAGTGCCCAATCAAATTAGTTTCAAAATGTTCAACAGATTGTTTTTTAAATAGTAAGTACATACAATTCGTTCAACAACGATTAGTCCGGATCAATTAAGCGTTCGCAACCGACTTGTTTACATCATTCATGTAGTCATTGGTTATGACGTCAACATACACATCACGTAATTAGTTATGACGTCATATGATTGGTGGATAAACTGGAACGGTCCATGCAGACGCTTACAGTCGAACATCTGCCATTTTGTGCCAAAGATACTTCAATTGATTGTGACGTCAGCCAGCAAGCGATTTATTTCGATTATGAGCATATTACTGATTAATGAGTGCTCATATTTAGGCAAAATCAAAATATCTTTAAACAGTCCTAGTATAAAGCTATCGCTCTCCCTTCTCTCACCCACCCCTCTCAATCTCCATCCACCCTACCTCTATCCATCTCTTCCCACCCCCCACCCCCTCTTCTCTCTCTCTCACTTTCTCTCCGCCCCCCCCCCCCCCGCTACCAGCCCACACACAGACAGCCCTCCCTCCTTCCCTACCTCCTCTCTCCCTTCTCCATGGCTACCTTACTCCATCCCTGACCGACTCACCCACTCTCTCCCTCCCCTCCCCCTTCCCTCCATCCATCTCTCTCCCTACCTCGGTCCTCTCTCTCTCTCTCTCTCTCTACCTTTCTCTCTAGCACGAACACAAGCGCTCACATACATGGACGCACTCATACACGTACATACGCACCGATATGTGCCCGCTCACATGGTCAACGACTTGTTAACATCGATGCCAATTGTAAATTAGTTTGATAAGTAATGTATACAATTGCGAATTCAAATACAATAAATAATGCATGGATGCCATCGTTTAGATTTGGGATACGATTTATCAGTCTGTACTTTAGAATAGCTGTATCATAATTTTAAAGCGACTATTGCTAGTAGAATGATTAGTCTGAAAATCCCGTGATTGGAAGTTAGTGATGCCATCGACAGTAACAGTTTCTCGCCAATTTAGTCTCAACTTAGTCAACATATTGTTTCTGCATCGTACGGAATATGTCATATCATATCCATAGACAACTTACTAGACATATAAGGGTTAAATGGTGTTAACGTATTGCAACGTAGCTACAATCCATCCATTAAATATACTGGTGAGCGAGGTTTGTCACGCGCAGAAAGGTTCCTAGTTGTGTGGTCAAACTATGTTTAATCGTCTGGAGAATTGATCACACGCGCGGCCATTTGACCGTATGCCGTGCATTATAAGTAAGCAAGCTGGTTAGTATGTAGCCTACTATGGTGCGATCATTTCTTGTTTCTGTTATGCTAAGAATCGGAAATGTACCAGCGACTTCTCTATGTATTGTAGGCACGTAATTGAGACATATACGAATCTATTGTGGTCACCACAAGTAGACCACTCCGTACTAATCTGTGCATTTTCCTCAAAACATTCTTCAAACAATCCCAACAGGTGTTGGAATTCGGGTGAGGACAAGTGAGTAGTGAGATTTCCCGCTAAACAAATTATTCAAACACTGCGCCATAATTCCTTCTATATGCAAATTAAGTTCTTTATATGATGCCTCATGCACATTTTCTCTGCACCTTTGACGATGAAATCCATAAATTTCTATCAAAGTATTTCTTGTTATTGAATCGTAGCGAGGGTAAAATTATGTTATAATTATAAAGCACTAACTCATATTGGTTGCAAAATGCTTCAGTAATTTATCAGAATATATTGTTTCAGGATAGATTCCAGATGGACTTCCTCAGATATTTACAGGATAGCAATATACACTAGTCTATAGCTTTGATGAATAACCTAAATCAACCACCCGATCTTTCAAACACATACCTTACGATATAACCAATATTAGTCACTTGTTATATGACGTCATACACGAAATGACGTAGGTAGGTCACGAAGTTGGGAAATGTCCAACTGTAACAGATTTTATTGCATGTCTTTGTAGGATCTACAATTTAATACGCATTGTGTTGAATATTTTGAGACTAATTAGACATGGAGCTATGGCTCCCAGCCGAATTAGTTTGAAAATATTCTACAGCTGGCTTGTATAGTTACCATTTGAGATTCTAGGAATTTGTGGACCGACGTGTTAGAAATGATTGAAACGTGCTAACAAACAAGGGAATGTTTAGGGAAGAAATGGGAGGGGCATAGCTATAAAGGGATGCATGGCTAGAATATGAAGGGACATAACTCGACATGGGAGGGGCATGTCTAGAAATGGGAGGGCATAGCTAGAAATGGATCCATCAATTGATTAATTATACAGTTTCACACATAAAGGTGCTGCATCATGTCACTGATTACGAAACGTATTCACGCATAAAATCTTGGCAACATTTGATACACTTAAGCCAAACACACATTAGTTGAGATTTTGACATGTATCTTGTCAGCATTCTGAGAAAGACTTTACAAACCAATGGTGATGGCACGGCAAGGATTGCTGAAGTGTACCATTCCTTTACAGTTCTCAAGCAATTCTTGAGGAACATCAAACACAAGACCAAGCTGAGACAGTCCAGCTGGATAGTAAAGCATTGCAGTTCAATAGAGGATTCCAGTTTATCAATCAATCATATGAGTTCACAGTCGACTACGCGACGTGTTGGATGACGTCATAATCGATTACCTCATGAATGGCGTAGCTAAGCTCGCCACGGACGAAGCGGTGTTGTACAAATTATATATCTTTATTAAATATTCATCAGCTTACCTGTATCATTTTCTTGAAATTGAGATTCAGATAGTGCAGGGATCGATCGATCCCAACACGGGTAAAGCGTGGGTGGAGCTGGGATGGAGATGGGCATGGAACAGTTAAAACTGGATTTCTCCATTGAACCGATATCCCATGGAGAATCATAGTGTGTCTGTAATACACGGTTTAAGTCCTCGTCGACAGTGTGCAAAAGATGCCCGCAACAGACCCCCAAAATCTTGTCAAGAAACGTCAAAACCTTTGTGATGCCAGTCGCTTCATCCAGAGTCTCTTCACTGAATCATATTCACAACGTGTGGGTATATGAAAATTTGAAGAAGCTACTTCACTCATTGACTAGGGTAGAGAATAATAATGACTAAGGGTTTCGTTTATTCTAGGAAAGCTTTTTTAGAGAATTTCTCAATTGCAAATAGCCACACTCACGACGAGCATCTGAATTGCAAATAATCCCACTCACCATTAGCATCTGAATTACAGATAATCACACTCAAAACGAGAATCTGAATTGCAAAATAATCATACTCACCACTAGCATCTGAGTTGCAAATAACCACGCTCAACACTAGCATCTGAGTTGCAAATAATCACACTCACCACGAGAATCTGAATTGCAAATAATCACATTCACCACGAGCATCTGAATTGCAAATAACCACGCTCAACACTAGCATCTGAATTGCAAATAATTACACTCACCTCGAGCATCTGAATTGCAAATAACCTCACTCACCACGAGCATCTGAATTGCAAATAATCGCACTCACCACGAGCATCTGAATTGCAAATAATTACACTCACCACGAGCATCTGAATTGCAAATAATCACATTCACCACGAGCATTTGAATTGCAAATAACCACGCTCAACACTAGCATCTGAATTGCAAATAGTTACACTCACCACGAGCATCTGCATTGCAAATAACCTCACTCACCACGAGCATATCCAGCTGCCGATGATTTGCAGATCGACAACATCTTATACATGTTGATGTGCTATCGCCATTTAGATTACCATAACTAGACTCCCTGGTTGACAATAAGTTTGAAAACTATCTTAGGAATGCATGCACATCCCCCTGAGGTCATTATAGTTAATGTTGTTTTCTTCTAATCTATGTCAGATCTAGCATGAGCTCGAATTGTTTCCCACGGGTGTTTGATAATAACTATCTACCGTCAACATAAAAGTGCTGCTACTATATCTGGTTGAATTATCTCCAATATAAATATCTTACCATTATTAAATCACTGTGGCTCCTGACCAAGACATAACTGCTATTGATTGGCACAGTCTGTTCTCACTCTCATGCAATATAACACGCGAAGAAGAGGTGGCAGAGAAATTCGAGACAGGCGCAATCAGTGATATAGCCGGGCCTCACTTCGTGAGATATGTGTACACGCATGCGTGTGCTTACCTGTAAAGGTATGGGTACATGCGTCCATGCCCCAACGGCGTGCTGCCATGCGATCGACGATGTACGTTCGTCTGTATAGGAACGCAGTCTGTGTTCATGAAAATGTCAACGAAGTCAGTCCACTCTATCACTGAGACATAGAAATAGGTGTCTGCGCAATTCCGCAAGATTTCACAAACAGATAATTTTAGGGGAGGCATCACCCCCTCGGCCCACCCAAACCCCATTAGTGATGCCCATGTTTCCTGACTATTCCCTCCGATCTCTCGGTGGTGTGTGGGTGGCGTTTTCAGACAATGTCTCTCTCCGCTATGCAATCTCTGGTTCCTTTCTTCATCTTTTGATTCCACACCACTTTGCTCATTCGTATGTTGGTGGCGGGATATTTTAGTATATTATGTTTGTCAAATTGCGTTAGCAATCGTCATGTCCATCTCCACACGCTTCACAATTAGCCCTGAATTCATAGAAACTCACGTTCAAGACAACCAACCACGTGAGATTTAGAATATTTTGAAACTTATTTCACAAGAACCTGCTGCAACAACACCAAGTGAAATTAGATTCAGTATATTCAAAAGACTAGTTCTCGCATTTTAAATGATTTTACATATTGGTCTTTCCAATTTAAATGTGTAACTATCTTTTCAAAGCAAGAATACCACCGAAGGGCATTCTCTTACCATCCTGTAGAATTCACACTCAAGTCACTCTATAGAACACCTCAATCAGAAGATGCCTGCCATCGTCTCTCGAGGCCAGAGCAGGTGACCATTTTTCGTCTCAGAACTGGACACAACAGACTAAACCAACACATGTACAGGCGGTTCCACCTTACGACATTGCCCGCTTGTCCTTGTGGAGAGGCAGAACAGACCACAGAGCACATTCTTCAATGCTGGAGTACGTATCAGCAGCTGAGAGACGAGATCTGGCCTTTGTCAATCTCTTTTCTTGAAAAGATGTATGGGCCTGTGGAAGAACTGCAGAAAACCACAGATTTCATCTTGAGAACGGCTCTCCAAGTGTGATACCAGCGATCGAAAAGAAGAAGAAAGCAAGAATACCACCGAAGGGCATTCTCTTACCATCCTGTAGAATTCACACTCAATTTAAGCACACGCTAATGAAATGTCATGTGGGTGGGAGGGACGCATCGTAGGGTAATATCCAGGAAACAGACAATTCAAGGCTGGCAGTAATTAGTTGATTCCCTTTTACAATCCATATCCTGGAAGGCTCGATGCAGTAGGTATGGCTCACAGATACCTTAACATTTTTCCATCTAAATTAAATCGTACTGTTGAATATTTAGAATATAATTTTATTGGAAGCCATTTCTACGTCCAGCAGCAGTGGCTTACAATCAGAATAAGTCCAAAATTTCAAATAGTAATTTTAGCCAATGTCCAGCCTATATTAGGAACAGTGGTCCTTTATTCACATGTTCTCAAGTGTACATTTGTGATAAGTAAAAGGCAACTAATGCTGTGTCCACACTAGAGCGTTAGTCCGGAGTAGCGCCATGGGCCAGTATAGAGTCACTCAGGATTAACTATCTGCTGTGAACGCAGCCAAAGTGACGATTGAACTAATATTCAGACGCTGATTGTATTTGATGTTGCCAAATCGACATGAGGTTATTGGCTGCTAAAATTATTTCCACTGATGTTAGTCTCGCAAATGTGACTATAAATAGTTATATTCCGTGTGTATTGAGTCCTGAAGCTTAATACTTTCTTTCCCTTTCAGAACATTAAGTATCTACAAGGTTTGATTAATGGGGGTTGATTCGATCCAGTTGCCTTTTTTGTGTTAATGCCACTAGCATTCAAATGGTGGTGTAATGACAAGCAGTTGGCGAGTGCATTTCTCATGTTGAACCAGGAGACGTGTTTCACTGGCCTAGAGTGCTAGGAGTGTGAAACGGAGCCTTTCTATCCTAACCAATTACTGTCGTAAGGATCTTAGAGACGACACATTATTTCCGGCGGGGACATTACATAATTATGTTAGCAGGTGCCATTTATATTGCTCTCTTAAACAATTGGATCCACTTAGAAACTGTCAGGTCCCTGCCATTACTTGAAAGATTTTTCGATATTCTTTGATGGAGACATTGAAGCAGATATGACAGACTCCGCCAGATGAACCGGTGCATCCACAAAGAACCAGTGTGTCAACTACGTAATGGACTTAGCAAACACATGTACATTGGAATTGATTAGAATTAAAATCTCAAAATCGCAATTCCAAGATATATACATGAAAGCTGTTGAATATTTCGAAACTAATATGACTGGAAGTTGTGCAGCCATAGGAAGCCACAGCTTCCGGCCAAATTGTGTTCAATTTACTCAACATAACACTCCTTACATAACAGAGTCGTTTTAATAATGTACGTTTTAAAGTTCTCAAAATTGTGTTAGAGCGTTTGGTATGTTAGGGCCATGCATAGATGGTCGTCACATATTCTCTTGGTAGCTGGATGTGTGAGTGTACGACATATCTTTCACAAATTCATAGGAGGGCGCGTGCGTCATATACCCATCTTCTTAACTCCTCTCCTCAACCATCTGCTTTATATTTCGGCCTCCCAAAGCCCCGTTCTACAAATCATCCTCTCTCTCGCTCTCTCCAAATCGCTCTATCAATCTAGAGGGAGAGAGAGAGGGTGTGTGTGCTTGCCTTCATTCACGTGCGCCCCATATACTTATACCCATCTTCTTACACTCCTCTCCTCACCTATCCTCTTTATATTTCCCAAAGCCGCGTTCTACAAATCACCCTCTCTCTCTCTCTCTCTCTCTCTCCCTCTCCCTCCCTGCCTCCCTCCCTCCCTCCTTCTCTCCCTCTCTCTCCCTCCCTCCCTCCCTCCCTCTCTCCCTCTCGTCCCTCTCTCTCTCTCTCGCTCTCGCTCTCTCTCTCTCTCTCGGTCGCTCTCTCTCTCTCTCTCTCTCTCTCTCTCTCTCTCTCTCTCTCTCTCCCCCTCTCTCTATCAATCTAGAGGGAGATAGAGAGGGTGTGTGTGTGTGCTTGCGTTCATTCACGTGCGCTCGTGCGCACATGCGCGCGTGCACCCGTGTGTGCGTGCGTGCGCTAACACTGATACATGTGTCTCTGCTCGCTGACAAGGGTAGCTGACAAGAATGGCAACGTACCGAAATGTAGATTAGCAACAGACGGCATGACCCCGACTATGTCAACCCCGTTCATTCCTCAAAGGATCAATTACATGCATTCCATTAACGCTTTGCACCCACAATCCCAATTTCAAGGTAACAATATGGGTTAGCATTCTGAACATTTAGAAATAATTTTGACAGGAATCAGTTGCCACAACAGACCGTCCAGTCAGATTTGTTTAAATATGTTCGACTTAAGATGTATTAAATTGTAAATGTGTTTTCGATTTCCGCACTTCGTAATCAAAGGGTTAATTCAGGAATTGATTTTCTGATAAACTACAGTATCAGTTCTGATTTACACGTGTTTCTTCACACATTATCGACGGCTGAAACCATTAAGTCGTCTAATTAACGAAATACGATACGCATTCCTAGCAAGAATAGCAATTCAATGGCAGGATGAGACACTTTGCAGTAGGATTAGCAAACCAGAGAATATTATATAAGAACGGCCAAGACCACGTCAGAGCTTCCAGCAGAATAGCTTTAAAAACATTCTGCTCGCATGAAAGTTCGAATCTGCAAACAGAACTGATGAATCACTTGGGATATAGACACTTTGAAGAGCTGCTCATTAAAATCTCTTGTTCAACTGTCTTTGTCAGAATTTCAGCTTCCATCAAACGGCATTGATTTTAATTGTACAGGGATTACATCCATTTCGTTAACTTGCAATGGTGCCAAATTATCTCCTTTAATAACATTGTAATGGACCTTTCCAGATTATCCATCCATCAAATGACGTCATAATAAATTAGTATTCACTATAATTCGGGGATCGATCGATCCCAGCACGGCGAAGTGTAGGTGACACTTAGCTAGAGATGGTAACTTAAACGGGATACCTCTATTACTAAAACAAGAGAAACACGATTGTGGACCGCATTCAATTTGAATCTTACAAGCTTCGAATAGTAATGTTTGGCTGGTTGTCAGTAGCAGTTGTAGCATTTGTAACAAAAGAAGTCTGGAAATGTGTGAATGTTTTAACCCGTTAAACCTTACAAACCACAAACGACAAATCCTTGATGATATCATTGTTGTTTTTGTATTGTGCAACCAATGTGATTTTGAGCTGTTGCTGTCTATGGCAGCAGCACGTTCCGGACATATTATTTTCAGCACATTCAACAGCTCGCCTGTATAGTTCTCTTGAAGTAGAGACGAGGTCTTTGTCTTAATTCCAAGGGAACTATACATGTGAGCTCTAATGGCACGTGAATCTCCAGGGTTAATGTGTTGATGTGAAGTCACTGATTAGTATCTGCTGTTGATTTTAATCGTGCACGGATATAATGCATATCGGAATGTATATGGCGTCAGAATCAAATACATCACAGATAGCCTCGTATCACAATTAGAATACACCATGAATGGCGTATCTAAGTATGTAACTCTTAATGGTCTTTGATGTGTACGAATTGTTTGTCGCTAAAACTTAATAACAATTATGTCGAATATTTCGAAATTAATTTGATTGGGTGCTGTTGCTGCCATTGGATGGAACGCAATTCGGCACCTGAAGCTGTTCCAGACATAATATGTGGACTTGAACAGTGTGGACGCGTCTGAAGCTAACGAGTTTTCAAACATAAATCCTCTATTCTAATTTATGTACTATGAAACACTCACATATTTTTGCTACGTACAATGTTGTGAGATACGCATGACAAATTAGTCAAGAGAAAGAAGCCTGTAAATTTGATAATATCCTCATATTCATATATGTGTGGTGTCAAAGGCTTAATATTGTATTAACTGTAGCGGTCCTGGAAGACACATAGTTTCCGAATACGGCTCATTGTGCCATGGCATAAAGTTTTTCTGGACGAATACAGATATTTCTTTGGGATGTGTGTTTATATTCCTTCATCGCCTAAACAATCACACTGCCCATTTGGATTCCAAATTCATTAAAGCATTTTGATGGGACAGCACAATTATAGTCGCTGTGCATATTTTGAAGACAAAATTGAAAACCGTTTTTACCAAGTAGAATGCGAGATATAGATATCAATTTACGACAGAGACGAGGAAGGAAACGATGCTCCAAATGTTTGATAGGCGTTTGCTTCTTGTCCTATATTTCATCATTACATAATCAAATGGGAACCAGATCAGGACACATGACTGATATGCCGAGAGGAAGCAGCGCAGCGACATAGCTGCCAGAAGGCTCAGCGTCCTTTATATTATAAAGCTGATGATTTAGTGCCAATCTTTTGCGCTACATTCAGGATTTGGTCTTTTATTTCAGGGTTGCTTAAAACAATTTGACACAGACATAGATACATGATTAAACATACCAAGTGGACACAACAGGATGATGGAGATCAATTTTACCTTTAAAGTATGCTGTCATGGGAATAGGTATTTGGCTTTACCGCTCACATATTTTTCAATATAGCTTGTTCCAATTGGAAGGAAACATAGCCACATAGTACCTTACATTATTTCAGATGGAAGCGGTGTACTGAAAGGTATGCCACTGGGACAATGGTCAAAGTCACAATTACCTGTGTACGCTGTGCCTTTTCGTAGTAAAGTTTTGCGTCCATTGCCTTTAGAGTTTCTATTCCTAGATTACCTGGCACATTGGGACCAAACATGAACACGAGGTCGCCTATGCCAATAGAGGGCAACACAGCGATAGTGAGATCATAAGGTCAAAGGCTAAGGACGCTGTAACCTCGGTACAAGTGAGCTTAGCAAAATATTTATGCTAATATTTCAGGATTTGTTAAACATATTGATAGGAAAGTTATAGATGTTTCTGAACGTTGTTATTAATAGCACAAGGCGGTCATCTATGGAAGACTATTTGCGGGACCCGGCAATATAAGTATGATAGTTCAAATTCAATGGTATACTGCGTATGGCATATTCAATGGCATATTATATGCATTGAAAACATCACGACCATCACGTTTCTCTGCACAAACTCACTCGATGTGATTGCACACGGATAAACTGCATGATCACCAGAAATAGCAGATGCGTGTATTCCTGCTAACCAACCCATACCATTAATCAAGTTATGACTCATGGATCTGCACCCGAGAATGTGTGCGTACGGAAGCAAATTTAAATAAAAATAAGATAAAAGCATGATCCTGAATATCTGGGACATGTCAAACTGTACGAAGTTCAAAGCTTTATAATTGCCGATTCTCGTTGGTGATCGTATTTCCTGGTTCCACTGCCCTAGTAATTTTGGAATGATTTGGACAAAATAATGAATGCCTACGAATACATAATATCATCACGAATGCTTCATTGATGACGGACTAATCGGTGTTGTAAGAATTGTGTGTCTTTACTAGTTAATAAACATGCAGTTGTATAGCTCGTTTTGTCATATGCAGCAACAGCACCCAGTCAAATTAGTATCAAAATATTCAACAGCTTACCAGCATAGTCTTCTAGAAATTGAGATCCAGAGAATGCATTGAACGATCGACCCCCAACAAGGATGAAGCGTCGGTGGAGCGTATCTAAAGATTGGCAGGACATACCTAAAACTGGATTCCTCCAAGTAGCGCCCGATAAACGCGGTTTCGCGAATATAACGCGTAATAATACCTACCTTGGCCCTAAGCACACCTTACTGGGCAGATACTGGACGAATACCCTAATATTAGTCCAGTATCGGCACAGTATACCATGCTATTATGATCAGTACCGGCACAGTAAACTGTGCTATCATGATCCGTACTGGCACAGTAAACCATGCTATAATGATCAGTACCGGCACAGTAAACCATGCTATCATTGTCAGTATCGGCAGAGTAAACCATGCTATCATGATCAGTACCGGCACAGTAAACTGTGCCCCCATGGTCAGTAAAGGAACAGTAAACCGTGCTATCATTGTCAGTACCAGCGCAGTAAACTGTGCACCATGGTCAGTACAGGCACAGTAAAACATGCTATCATGATCAGTACCAGCATTGTAAAGTGCTACCATGGTCAGTACCGGCACAGTAAACCATGCTATCATGATCAGTACCGGCACAGTACACTGTGCTATCATTTTCAGTACTGGCACAGTAAACCATGTTATCATGATCAGTACTGGCACAGTAAACCATGCTATCACGGTCAGTACTTGCACAAGAAACGTGATATCATAATCAGTACCAGCACAGTAAACTGTGCTACCAGGGTATGTACCATCACGGTAAACAATGTTATTATAGTCAGTACCAGCACAGTAAACCGTGCTATCATGATCAGTAGCAGCACACTAAACCATGCGATCATGGTCAGTACCGGCACAGTAAACCACGCTATTATGATCAGTACCGGCACAGTAAACCATGCTATCATGGTCAGTACTTGCACAGTAAACGTGTTATCATGATCAGTATCAGCACAGTAAACCATGTTATCATGGTCAGTAAGGGAAGAGTAAACTATGCTATTAAATTAATTTCACAATATTCAACAGCTGTCCTATAACATATTTTTTTGAAATTGAGATTATGACAGTTCACAGTTCAACGTGTTAACCCCGATTCAAAGATACCTACATAGTGGGCGGAGCATAGGCAGAACTGGGCGGGGCCAATCTAGAAATGGATCACGCATTTGAGGCATTCATATGTAAATAGTAGAATACAGTTTTAGCTATGTCACACCCATCTTTAGCTAAACTCCAACTACACGATCGATCGATCCATGAACTCGCTGACTATTAATTTCGAGAAAACTATACAGGTAAGCTGTTGAATATTTCTTAAACCAACTTTACTAGGTGTTGTTGACAGTCAAATTAGTTTGAAAATATTCAACAGAGTGTTTATTACATAGTAAAAACATACAATTCGAACAACAGCACTTAGTTCTTCAGAAATTTATCATTCGCGACGGACTTATCTCCGTCATTAATGACGACATTGATTATGACGTCATCATATACGTCACATAGTTGGTTATGACGTAATATGATGGCTGGATAAGTTGGAATCCTCCATTCTGCAGATAACCGACAAGAGTGTGTATTTATTACATCATGAATCGTGCATCCTAAAAGAAAACACCCTCTCATTTATGAAATGTGAAAAGAAGTAGAGTGAAGGAAATCATGTCATTGTCATTGCCCATGTTGATGAGGAGAGTTGTATCACAACAATAAGCATTTAGTGTGCATTCCATGAATGATTACGGATTTTTCGGAATCGCTGTTATAAAATACAAATGACAACACTGGAACTAATCCAGTAATGAGCCCATAATGTTAGATTATACCAACTTTGTCACGTGGTGATACTATTATGGAGGAAATGAAGATGCAATTACCATCTGCTGCGATGAATTGGTCGAATTGTTGCACTTTGATTGCTTTTGAGTATTTCCAATGAATAATATTAGATGTTTATTGATTGTTGATGCAATAAAAGGAATTTCCCTCTAATACTAGGCATGCACTAGCGTGATGGAATATACAATGCAAATTCGATGAATTGCATTTTCAAATTCTATCGTGGCGCTAAAGAAATATATTTAGTTTTAATAACCAAACGCCGATGAATCTCCCGAA
Source organism: Chaetoderma sp. LZ-2023a (assembly GCA_034401795.1). NCBI lineage: Eukaryota > Metazoa > Mollusca > Caudofoveata > Chaetodermatida > Chaetodermatidae > Chaetoderma > Chaetoderma sp. LZ-2023a. The sequence goes on along the minus strand of CM067373.1, from coordinate 176,421,977 downwards.
TTTATGTAAGATCTATAAAAGGTGTCCTGATTTAATTCCAGCCATTAAACAGAAAAAAATTACTTAGACGCGTGTCACTGTATATAATATATAGCGACGCGAGCGTGACATCAGTTAATATTTGATATGCTCCTCACATTTTCAGCTAAGGTTCTCCCACGTTGTAGGCGTGATGGAATCAATTTATATATTTTGAAAGAGGAATACGCAAAATTCCAAATTCAAAGTAATTATACAGGTAAACTCTTGTATACTGTGGCTGTGGGCTTCCTGCCTATGGCAGCAACAGTTCGCTGTCAAATATGTTTCGAAATATTCCAAATATTGTTTACTTAATTATAAATTCATCAAAGACATACAATTAGTTGTTGACACTTTCATAATTGGGCCATCCCGTTTCGTGACGGAGCTACGTCTTTCTGATTGTGACTTCCGCTAATTAGTGAGGTGATTGATTTTGACGTCAGATAATTGAGTGACTGAGCGCCTCCCTCCCTTGCTTTGCAAAGTATGTAGCACGTTAGTTGGATTAAATCAAGGTTTCTTAGGATACATGCAGAAATCGGGTGACCTAGGCATGCTAGTCTGGCGATCGCAGGTATAGCAGCTTGGCGTCCTTGTATGGAAGTTGCACGCGCCACAGAGGCAGATCACACGCAGAAACATATCGTGTCCTGTATTCATTAGTGTTAGTCATTTATGATAACGCAATCGCTGGCAGCCAGTTGATCATTAGCAATGCAAAATGTGTACATTAAAATGTATATATGTTAACAGTAATATTAGTCCATTGGTTTTCTTGGCACTAAGGATATATAGAGTGCGGCGGCTATATAGATATTATGATTTTCGGAAGCGGGCGTGTGTGTTCAGAACATATTCAATATATGATCGTGTATGTTATTTCCTTTGCCCATATGTAAGCCAATCCATTTCTTCACCCATCTATCTAGTGTCCATGCCATACCTCACTGCACATTCGACGGATTGAGGCAAAACATCTGAAGAATATGTGAGCGTCATGGGAAACAACTTCATTGCGGTTGCTCAAAACATGGAAACAAATATGGATGCCAGACATCCATTATGAAAAAATGTAATACAAATGGCGTGTTGGAGTTGGCAAGGTTATTCTTGGGTGGAGGTTTAGCAATTCATGAATATTCCTTTTGGTGGGCATTTTTCTCTATCATGCCTAGGCGAGGAAGAGAACGCCTGAAAGTGTTGTCTGAAATGTTTGGACATCTACACATCAAGCGATTTAATAAATGAGACCACTTCTACTGATAACTGTCCTAAGATGATCAGAGCAGTCAAAGCAATAAGAAACAGCATGCCACGACAAACACTTTCTGTGCAAAACTCCGATGGATAAAGTCTCTTGTGAGACACCAATAATCAAGAATGACCGCCGGCCACACTCTATATTCTCTAACTCAGCAGCTTACACTTTGTGTAACATGGTTCCACTATCTGTGATGATAGCGCGGGGGCGATAGCCAATGCTATTCAATGTTTGGACACGTTCTTAGACAATCAGAGAATATGTATGTTCAGAACGTAGTGTACTTTAATGGAGAATTCCAGTTTATCTGTCAAGCATATGACGACCTAATTAATTACGTGGCGTGTTCGTCACGAAAGCTTAATTGAGGACGAAGTAAGGGCTGTTGTACTAATTGTTATGTCTTTACAGTTTATTAACCATAATTTTGATTATTTTGAACTAATTTGACTGGGCTCTGTAGTTGCCTGCACCCAGTCTAATTTGTTTCAACATATTCAACAGCTTACCTGTATAGTTATCTCGAAATTGAGTTAAGGGATCGATTGATCCAAATACGGGCAACGCGTTGGTGGCGCTTAGCTAGAGATGTGCGGGCCACATTTAAATGTAAATGTATCCATGTACCCTACTAGATACCGACAAGTAATAGACGTGAAGAGGACGCCATGGCACCATGCTGTTGTGTTTTCAATTAGACCTAGAAACGTAATCTAGAACCACTAAAGAGAGAAACTGAGCTTCAGATGCTCGCAACGGATATGGCACATTGGAGACGGCGGAGAAATCTGATTGCACCCTCCATTTACCTGCAGAAAACAGTCACTCATTAGTGAACTATGGATTCCAATGTTGCTGATGATGAAACCGATCCAGAGAGACGTGCCACAATCCGAAGAATCTGCCACAGGAGGGAGTAGCATATGCTGTCACCTATGGCCAAAAACGATCTTGCAAACTCCATGAACAGTTTGTAGTAGCAATGCGTCTTTTCAATATCATACATCTTGACAGCCATCATGCGAACAGGAATCCACCATATAACCTGATGGCTATCGTCAGTTCTTGTGAAGGAGTGCCCCTGCGTAATATGGATTGTTTAACTGCCATTCTTCAGTATTTGTTTACTAAAGTTGTGTCAAATCTAATAGAGCATATCAACTGTTGATAAATGTAAGAAATTCACGATCACCGTTCACAATTCTTATTTAAACTTGCATCTCTATGCGATAATTTATCTTCAGATCACATAATTCGAGTCAGGTTTGGATCCTCATTCTACCGAGGCATGTCAGAGATATTCGGAGGGAAGTGACGCGGCGAGTAGCTTACAATGTCCACCAAGTCAATCCAAATATATGTCGCAGGGCCGATTGCAGGCGAGGCCAGGGTAGACTTGGACTACACGTCACCACGCAATTAACTCTCTTCGTGTGCCAATCTGTGTGTCTGCTGATCCAATACGATATCTACTAAACTCTGTTGATAATCATTCACTCGCGTAAGGGGAAGATAGTATTACATTCGAATATGCCTGTGTATGTATTTTTCTCCGTTTGAGAGTTGCAATCTAAAGACTTGTGGTCCGATTTGGCTCAAGTTTTGGTGTGAGGTGTAAGGTTGTTACCAAGAAGGAGGATGTCAACAGTTTGACTATGATCAGGATTAAAAAGGCAGATTCAGATCAAAACAGACACCTACCGAATCCATGTATATCTCACTAACTCCTCGTTCGATTTGGCATACATTTTAACACCTGAATTGGTGGCTGCAAACTGTGGTCTCACAACTTTGACTGTGATCAATAACTAAATACGAAAAATCATGGAAATCAGAATGTGCCTTAAAATGCAGAATAACTGGGCAATTATTGTGATTATTATCGCCAAGACTTACGCAGTGTGATTGGCGCTTCAGTTATTATCATCAAACCTTAATCGGTGGGATCATATATCGCATTACAACAATTCATGAACCATGCATCCTAACAGTTAACAACCCCTGACTACTAGCAACCGCAAGCTTGCCCGTAGCACATAAACGTGCTGTATTATCCGAATCCCTAATGTAATTAACGCAATGTGACAAGATGAGAATGTGTATGGGATGATTCAGGAAACTCCTGCTATTGCCATTGCCCATATTTATGATGGAAATCTCACCATGACATAATATTCAAATTGTTTTTAGGTTTCTTTGCAGACTCCCTTTTATCAAATAGAATTGATTACATTGGTACCAAAGTGGGCAGGTGGTATCAAGTGATACCAGATACTGTTTCGTAATGTGGTGACAATATTGTAGAAAAAGGAAGATTAAATTAGCACCTGTTTCAATTATTATTATTATTATTATTATTATTATTATTATTATTATTATTATTATTATTATTATTATTATTATTATGCAGTTTTAAATGCAATGTGATTGATGTTGGACATTTTTGTTGGATCATTGCTTCTGTATATAATTAGACTCAACGAAAAAAGGCCCAAATTACCTAGAAACTGAGTAAACTGGACATAATCAATCGATATTCATTTAAATTTGCATATTTTATACTGGCATAGAGATTCGGTAGCAATTGCTTTCAAATGCATTATTTATTCATACAACTACAGTTTGACATTTAAAATCGCCATTTTGCCTCGTAAATGTGATATTATGTGATGTCATATAGGCTCCAAGGGCGAATTCAGGTGGCGGGCCATAGGGGCATGAACCCCCATCTACGTCCCCACCATACCACTCAGACCCACCCACACCCACACATAAGCACGCACACACGCACGCACGCACGTATGTACGCACGCACGCACGCACTCACGCATAAGAAGTCCAAGTGTCCCTTTAGCCGTTCATGCGTTCAACATGTGTAAACAGTTCTAAACAAGATTAATGTAGAAGATACACCTTTAACATTCATTAGTACTAGAAAGTCATACAATATTTCCTGTCCTGGTTGCCAGATGGTGAAAGATCATCGTATCATTTTGGTTATCGGGAACCAGTTCACAATATCGATGCGGCAGTGTTTGCCAGTTTCTCGATGCTGTGCTGCGTCCACATATATGTGAAGAACTGTGTCATACTGGTCTTAGGATGCTCATTGTCGAGTCTGGTGTCACGGACTACTGGCCACGCCACAGCATTTACGTTCATTGCGGATTTCTCGGTGGTTAGCATCTGCTTGGAATGCATAAAGCCAGCGCCTGCTAAACTGCAGAGGTGTGATATGGAATGTATATAAATCATATGCAATTATAGCCTTTGCAGTCAAGAACACTTCAAACATGAGTTAGATGCAAAATTTCACCAGTGGTTCGACGATGTGATTTAATGGAACTTTCCAGTTTATCCATCAATCATATGACGTCATAATTAAAGAACGTGACGTGTAGGATGGCATCATAACCAATGGCGTCATGCATGCCGTAGATATGTTCGTCACGAACGCTTAATTGAACTAGACCATGTTGTACGAATTTATGTCTTTACTATTAAATAAAGATACTGTTGAATATTTTAAAACTAATTTGATCGGGCCCAGTTGCTGCCATAATCAAATTAGTTTCAAAATATCCAACAGCTTTCCTGGATAGTTTTCTGGAAATTGATAGTCATGCAGTTCATGGATCGGTCAATCTCAGCACAGCGAAGTGTGGGCGGAGTTTAGATAAAGATGGCCGAAGCATAGCTAAAACTGGAAATGTCCATTGTCTGTGACTGTAGGGGGAATCGTCCGCCTTCAGAATCGCCGGACAAATTGAATGTACTAAGCACGATACCAGATGACAATTACAGAAGAATAATAGCCATTCTGTGTGATTACCATCTATCAGATTAAATGACAACTCGGCATGACAAAGAATCAAGAACACGTGGGGATATGTTTAATTTGTTTCAGAATGTCATTAGTAGTGCCATTGATCTAGTCACAGTTAGTGCAAATTGTTGCTTGAGGAAGATGATCTACCATCGGATTTGTCATTTAGAGAAGTATCCAAATACTGAGAAAAGAAGTGGAGTCCAGTTCACCAGAATTACAACCCGTTAACTGCATAGACTATCTAAGTGTGTGGTGTCTGTGTTTTCAGGTGTCTTTCCAAACATTAAACTACTGCTTGAAATTGGTTGTTTATCAGATGTCGTCAGTGCCTCACCTGAGCGTTTGATTTTAGGAGAAATGACAATGACATCTCATCGAAGTAGTGTGTCTGAGTAAATGCCTATCTATGGCTGGCATGCACTTACACCATACATAACACTTTATCCCTCGAATTTGTTTTTAGAAATATAAATTTTCTCAAAATAAATGCCCATTTGCAAACCAAGAGAATACGATTTCCGAAAATCTACCAATAAAATGACTGTCTCGGGTATCGATTTTTCAACAATTGTCTTCTCTTCATCAGCACGTGGACATTTCTCAAGACACTGCATCAGTTGTTCCTGACTGACATCAGTGTTAAAGATGTAAGATATTGATGTTGGGAATGTAATGGGTTTGTACGAAGATTGTTACGGAATGTGTATTGTTATATAGTGCAGTTGGTCAGTAATCAGTTGTTGGAAAGGGGTTTAATATTTTGAAACTAATTTTACTGGAACCTTTCCTGCCTTAGGCAACAACTCCCATTCAAATTATATTCAAAATAGTAAATAGAATAATACTTATAATCCTAAATGTTTTGTTAGTTTGATCTTTATGTTGTAAATGGGTCAAACCAATAAAACTAATGGAATTATTTTGTGAAAGTCCAATTCATCAGTAAATGGCATTATATCTAGCACTATGCGTATCTGATAAGATTCCATAGGCCAAGGACCATGCTGTCAGCAAAACGCATCATAGAGGACAATAGTTGTTGGCTGAAAATTAGAATGGTCAATGAAACGCATTTTTGCTTAGTAAATAAAGAAATCGGTAACATATTATCTTTGCACGCCCTATAGTTTGACACGTGCGTGACATCCCGTAGTATGTATTTTGTCCAGATAGTGGTATGGCAGTTGTCATGATCATACTTTTGCAAGATGTCTGCCGACAGAACATTCCTTTTGTATTATTGAATCTAGGTTACGTGGAACACGGGAAGAAATCTGTTAAAGTACTCGAGATAACAGTTATGACCAGATGGTGTCCTAAGATGGAAGCTGAACAATGGAACTTTCCAGTTTATTCATCCATCATCTGACGTCACATGACGTTATGATCAACAATGTGACGTTATGCTGACGTCATTGTCAATTACAGCTTGAATGACTCGAGTTAGTCCGTCTTAAGCGCTTAATAGTCCGACATGTATTGCGAATTCTATGTCTTTACTATTTAATAAATCTTCTGTTGGATAATTTGAAACTAATTTGAATGGTCACTAGGCAGCAGCAGCACCTAGTCAAATTAGTTTCAAAATATTCAACAGCTTCCCTGTATAGTTTTCTAGAAATTTATAGTCAAGGCGTTCGGGACTCGATCGAGCCCAACACGAGCGAGGTGTGGGTGGAGATTAACTAGTGATGGGCGGGGCATAGCTAAAACTGGCAATGTTCATGGGTTCATATCGGGTGTATACTGATTGACCTAATAACTATGGACATCGATCTTGTTATATCTCTATGGTCCGGGACAAAGGTAAATATTAAACCACACAAATGTAATTTGGTCATCCATCTGACTTATTGGCAATAGACGAATCCGATCTGTCGATCAAGTATATAAGTTAATAGTCAATTACGTCACATGTAGGCTCACGTCGCTATCATAATTGACAAAATTACTGAATGAACCTTGAATTGTCAGTGAAGTGTCCGAATGTTATGTTTCTGATGGATTGACTATTTAATAAACATTATGTTGAAAATTTTGAAACTGATTTAACAATGTCCCGCAAATAGATTAATTTCATTTTAGAAATCCCCCACAGATGACCTCATATGCTTCACAGGTTGTGGGCCTGAATACCTAAACACGTTCTTAGCACTGTGTGAGAATGCAATGGTGTCGCCCTGTTTTGCTATTCCCCGCCCATCTCTAGCTAAGCGCCATCCACGTTTGGCCCATGTTGGGATCAAACGATCCTGAAACTCTCTGAATCTCAATTTTCAGAAAACTATACAGATAAGCTGTTGAATACTTTGAAACTAATTTTACTTGGTGCCGTTTCTCTTAATGGCCTGTGATATTAGTTTGAAAATGTTCAACAGAATCTTTATAAAATAGGAAAAGACATACAATCCGTGCAGCAACCGGTAGTCCGTTAACAGTTAAAAACTTGTAACAAACTTAGCTACGTCATTCACGACGTAATTGATTATGACGTCAGCCTACATATGACGTAGTAGATTATGACGTCATATGATTGACTGAGAAACTGGATTCATCAATTATGCTGTATTACGGAATGGTAATCATAAGCTGCTTCGATTCCACAGTGCTTATCAGATAGTGGCAGGATTCGAACTTGCACCCTGTCCACACCCTTTGATGTCCGATTCACCTCTGGTAACGAGATCGAGTCGTAAACCGGGTCCGAATACTATCTCTATAAGACAGGCAGCCACAAGTGTGAAGACGGTCGTGCCTCTCATAGCATATGTATAACCCTCTAGCCATCTTGAACACGAAATTTTTTGGACTGTGAGAGAATGTATCGTGGTCACAATGCGTTTGTGGCAATGGATGTATAAAATGTGCTAATAATTTACCGTTCCATTCCAGTTTTAGCCATTCCCCGCCCAGTTTATCCATCCATCAAATGGTGCCGTAATCAACTGCGTGACGTGTAGGATGACGTCATAGTCAAAGACCCGTAGATAAGTCAGTCATGAACGCATAATTGATGCGTTGTTGTACGAATTGCCTTTCATATCCGTTGATTAGTTTTAAACTAATGTGACTGGGTGCTGTTGTTGTCAAAATAGTCAACAGCATTCATATATCGTTTTCTGGAAAATGATAGTCAGGGAGTGCAAGGATCGATTGATCCCAACATGGGCGAAGTGTTGGTGAAGTTTAGCTAGAGATGGGCGGGGAATGGCGAAAACTCGATTCCTTCATTTGATGGGATGATGCTTCTGTCAATGACAGCAACATGTTCGGGTCGAATTAGAGTAAAAGTGTTTTTAAATGTCAAAAACTACCTTGACATCAAGAAGCTGGGAGTCAATGATTTAAAGTCTCAAGATCAGATGAACCCCCCCCCCCATATGTTTTAAACCACTTTCTTTTGGCACCTAAGTAAGGTTTCCGCTATAGACAGTTAATGGTGTATTACGGTTCCATTCAAATTCAGAAATAGTATGCCTAACAATGTTAACACCATAGAAACAAATTGTGCTAGATCTAAATAACTTTATTGAGAGAGTTATGAGGACCAGCAAACTTCAAGCCAGTGAAAATATACAAGAGCACCGCCTAGCAAATACAAGATCATTCTTGTGCTCCAGTTATATTACAGCTATTTTAACATTCTAGGTTTGAGAAATAGTATAATAGAGTTCTTTAGAGATTTTAAAGAAATAATTAAATTAGAACTTATTATTGATGATGATGATGACATTTTGGTATTTGATATGTTAATTGTTGTTGATATAGTGTTGTTGTTGTTGTTGTTGTTGTTGTTGTTGATGATGCTGCTGCTGCTGCTGCTGCTGCTGCTGCTGTTGTTTTTGTTGTTGATGATGACGCTTTGGTATTTGTCATTGATTCTGCTTCTTCCGTTGCTTCTTCCGCTGCTGATGTTGATGTTGGAGTGCTGATAACTGTAGTGATGCTGGTTTTGCTAGTGTTGTTTGTGGTGTTATTGTTGGTGATAAAGTGCATTGCTGCTTAGTTGCTTGACTGGTGTTGTCGATGACGATGCTGTTGTTGGTTGGTTTTCTATTCTTTGACATGCAGACAGACACACCTACCAACATGGTAGTAGTGAGTGGTAAATACAGATGCACGAATGGCTGAAATAGGTAGTAGCAATTGCGCTAACCTCTTTAAGGTACCCTCAGTGAATAAGTACACAATGGTCTATATATCTGGACACATCTACTGCTGAGTTACTGGACCTGATTGTTCAGTGACAATTGATGAATCCAATCTGTCTACCAAGGATATATCGGCATAACAAATTGAGTCACATGTAGGCTGGCGTCACAATCAAAGCCGTAATGAATGACGTAGCAATGTCTGTCATGAACATTTAAAGGTCCGTCAGTTGTTCGAATTGTATGTCTTTACTATGTAAAATGCATAGGACAGCGCCTAGAGGGCAGATAAGCTCATTTGTCAGCAGAATACCGTGCGTCAATCGAAATAGTTTATAAATAAGTGTATGGTATTGACGTGGCCTGTGGGAACAACAACGCCCAGTCAAATTAGTTACGAAATATGGAACAGCTTACCTGTATAGTTTTCTGGAAAGTGAGGTTCGTTGAGTGCAGGGATCGATCGATCACACGACAAGCCAAGCGTGGGTGGAACCATCTAGCGATGGGTGATCATAGCAAAAAGAGGATTTATCCATTCATAGATTGCGGTCTTTCATTAACTCGTACATTCCAAATCTCGTAGTCCAGCTGTACTCCGAATATGGCAATCTTAATATTATGCATTTTAATCAAATGTGTATGACATGAAATGGAGGGTCACCGTCCGTCCTTCAGGTATCTAACACAATTATCAATGGCAGGTGATGTCATAATCATAATGACATATTTTGCTCATCAGGAAAATTTAAAAGTCTGTCACCACGTGTACAAATTGAATCTCTGTAATGAAAGTTACAATGCAATAAATTTTCCATTGAATATTTAGAAACGAATTTAACTGAGAGTTGTTACTGTTTCAAAATATTCAACGGCCGTCCTGTATAGTCACCTTGAAGCTTAGATTCAAGATTCCAAGATTTGAGCTGATTCAAACACGTTGAACGAGTAAGTGTGCCATTGTTAGAAATACGTAGAACTGAGATAACATAAAATGGGTAAAGCATATGTAGAAATAGGTGGGGCCTAGGGAGAATTGTGTGTGGCATAGATAGAAATGGGTGGGACGTGTAGAAAAAGGGGTGGGCATAGAGAGAAATGAGTAGCGCATAGATAGAAATGGGTTTGACATAGATAGAAATAGGTGGGGCATAGATAGAAATGGCTCGGGCATAAATATATATAGCTTAGATAGAGATGGCCGGGACATAGCTAAAACTGAATTCCTCCATAGACAACACCATGACAATGAATACCATCAGAGCTAGTGGTGGCTGATATTGCACGAGCCCATACCACATTATTTACTGTGGGAATATCGAGATAGATAACAATAGATTCCGTGTACATGGGTTGGACTCGGCTGTCCCCAATTTTAAAGTGTCATACATATGTTTGTGATTATTCACCAAATTGGGATATAGTAAACAATTAAAAGGGTCTGCATTTTCAGAGCTTATAAAGCAAGAGATATCCCCTTCCACCACGGTAACACAAATGGATATTATAAATCTTAAATTAGTTTTATTTGATAAATAATATTTGATTTGATATGCCACATTCGAAACCAAATATGTACAAATTTACTCCGAAGAATAAGACACACTTTTATAATACATCTTTCAGATTTCTTGGATGATGGCATATGCAGATGACACCTGCTTCATGCCACACTAGCCAGGGTTACCTATATCACAATTATCCCAAGTAATCGAAACAGAAGTCCATATATATTGGCTTCCTTCGGCAGCACATCTCATACACTTTAAGAACGGTTGATTCCTTGCCACATTGATAACACATCGTGTAGAGGACATCATCAGTCCTGCAGAGACCAGGTCTGGGAATGCTGGCGTGCAGGCCAGTTCTGTCATTTAGCTGAGGAAGTGGTGTAGTGAATGTCAGTGACACCACACAGCACAGGCACATTGCCACCAACAACCATGTGGACGAGGATGCAGACATGCTCTGTGAAGAGAGAATAGAAATATAGTTTTATCACGATGCAGTCACCTTCATCGTCATAATAACCATCATTATGTTCATTAATTAAAATAGACATTTGGAGAGGAACGTCTAGCAGACCATTGCGTGCTAGCACGCAGAGGGGTCGTACCCATTTCGAAGTTCATTGACATTTGCATGACTTTCCATGACTAGACCCATTCAATGGACCGTTCCACTTTATCCATCCATCATATGACGTAATAATCAACGACGTGGCGTGGAGCTTGGCGTCATAATCAATTAGAATAAGAATGACTCGATTTAGTCCATCTTAAAAGCATAGTAGCCTGACACGTAGTACGAATTTTATGTCTTTACTATTTGATAAACATGCTGTTGAATATTTTGAAACTAATTTAACTGCGCGCTGTTGCTTGCATATATAGTTTTCTGGAAATTGAAAGTCAGGTAGTTCAAGGATCAATCGATCCCAATACGGGGTACGTGTGGTGGAGTTAGCTAGAGGTGGGCGAGGCATAGCTAAAACTAGAGTCAACCATTGCATAAACGTGAAAACTATATAATGGTGATCTTACATGATTTTCCCCTTCTGGGTCTCTGCAATGCTTAATACGTCCGTATGCAAGTTACATTTTAGTTTTAAGCATGTAATGTCAACAGCCGGCAGTCAAATTACCTGTCTATTTAACTTGAAATCTGGATTCTAGGAAGTCAAGTTTCAAATTATATTACTCGATTCCTTCACACGTAAAAGGTGGGCGAAGCTTAGCTACAAATGGGCGGGGCATAACTATAAATGGGCTGGACATAGTTAGAAAAGCATCCATATTGAATATAAATTAACGCAATTGACATGAAGGTGCTGCACCAAACCCGTAGCACACTAGATTGTGAAATGTATCTTTTGATACAATTTGGGGAATACAACACGTGAAAGTAGGACGTACAGAACTGTACTAATGACATAATCATTAACACTTAAACGACAAAAATATAGAGATATAAAGTAGATACGTAATTCTATCAAAGAGAAGGTCTCTGTTCCACTTTAGGGTACACTTATAATATACGTGGTATTTCATTGCTTTGCACACAGATTGATAAAATGTGTCCAAATTAAAAATTGACTGCAGCATAGAACTGTATTCCGGTTAACCACCAAATATATAGGCATCTAAATATTGAGTCAATCTCTATTGGTTGCTATCAGTGTGTCGCGAAATAGAGGATTCCAGGTTATCCAGCAATCAAATGGCAACATACGTGGCGAGGAGGAGTAGGATGATGTGCTAAGCAGTTACGTCATGAATGGCGTTTCTAGATTCACCACGAACACTTAATTGATGACGGGTGAAGTGTTGTTGTACGAACTGCATGTCTTTACTATTTACTAACCATAATGTTACATATTTTGACATTAAGTTGACAGGGAACTGTTGCTGCCATATGCAACCACAGCACCCATTTAAATTAGTTTCAAAATATTCAACAGCGCGCATGTATAGTTTTCTGGGAATTGATAGTAATAGGGTGTTCAGACATCGATCGATACAAACACGGTCGAAGTGTGGGTGTAGCCTAGCCATAGTAAAAATATGCGGGGCATAGCTAAATATGGAATCCTCCATTAAATTCAATAGAATGGAACTTCGAGTAATATATTCCTGGTCCAGATCCACACAGAGCATTGGTTGATAATGTGCGAGCCACGATTTATAATCTCCTATGAACAAGTCAAAATGGTAATTATTATTGGCGAAAACTTTCGCCCAGTTAGTGATTGGTTCAGTTAATTCGTTTATCTATTTGTTTGTGTGTCTATTTGTTGGAATCCAACCTTGGTTAAATTTTAGGCTTAACTCTTAGATCTCAGGATTGATTCACCCTATTGGCAATCAACTTGGACATATGCTTTCCTATCTCATGAAGCACAGTGATGTTTATGGCATGAGGTAAAAGGTCAAGCTTGATATAAATCTATATTTATACAGTTGGTTTTTTTTTGGGGGGGGGGGGGTTTAGCTCCACAATGTTCCTGGCTTAACTCAACATATCGTCTTATATCTCGTGATTGGTTCATCCTATTTGGACTAAACCTATACACATGCTTCCCTATATCAAGTGGATGGAGGACACAGATATTGACGTCAAAGGTTGATGTCACTCTGTCCATGCTATAAAATTCGATTTGTAGGGTAAGTTTATGGCTTAGCTCAAAATATCTTCTTATATCTTAGGAGTGGTACATGCTACCTGAACAAAACCTGATTATATATTTACCTATAACAAACAAAAATACCACAGTACTGTTGAGGTCAAAGTTCTACGTCATTCTAACATTTCTAAAAAATGCCGATCATAACGGGTAGGTTTATCTGCTTGGCTAATCTTGCCTTTATTTCAGAATTGTCCAAGTTATTGAAACTAAGCATCGCCATAGAGTTACCCCATCCAAACAGAACACCAGAAAGACAGTGACACGCATGAGGTCAATGTCTTCGAAATTTTAATGCAAATCTAAATTTGCATATGGAAAAGTAAAATACTTAATAACCGAGCCAGTTATTCTAGTGATACATTTTCAAAACTATTATTCCCTTGGCCTGCACGTAGATGTTTAATAAGCACATATGTTGATATTTTTTACCAAATCTAGCCACTAACGGGTTAATAGGTACATTGTGTATACTAACGTTATTTCGGTAGTTAATTTCTTAGCTAAGAACTTTTGAATATGGTCAGACAATAGCAACTATTCCCAGCAACGCTGCTCTTCATTATCTATAATGGGAGCCTATGAAACCCAGTCATAATGGAGCGATTGGATCTGTCACTCAAGTTTAGTAGATTACTTCACATATAGGCTGACGTCACAATCAAATGCACAATGAATGCCGTATCCAAATCCATCGCGAACATGTAAAAGTCAGTCAGGTGTATGAATTCTATGTATTTGATGGATTTACTAATTAAAAAACATTCTCTTGTGAGTAAGTTTAAACTGATTTCAAATTAACTTCAAAATATGCAAGTTTTTACCATGAGATTGTGATTCCAGAAATTTATGATTCATTGTATATAAATCGATTCCAACACGCCTAAAAATTGGGCGGAGATTAGCTTGACATGGGCGGGCCTAGATGGAAATGTATCCCTCTATTACTAGTGATGGGAGCCTATAAAGCTCAATAATAATTCCGCGAGAGAGAGAGGAGAGAGAGAGAGAGAGAGAAAGAGAGAGAGAGAGAGAGAGAGAGAGAGAGAGAGAGAGAGACAGAGAGAGAGAGAGAGAGAGAGAGAGAGACCGAGAGAGAGAGTGAAGATATTTATTGATTATAATGTTTCAAGGTAAATTTGCATAATTCATCATATGCATCTCCTAATTACAGGGAAAGAGCATGTGGTGTTTGGAGAAAATGCATTGGTCGAATAAGAAATCACACACAACTCGTTTGACCTCAGACCAAGTTCCTAAATCTGTTGAAATCGAAGAATTTCCTTGAGGCAAAAATGGTCAGAATAGTGTATTGAATATCTTTACCTCAATGTGTGCATTGTTTGCATTAGTTCCAGTCGAATTGTTAGCATAGAATTTCTATCCTTCTGGCATCTCATACATTCCCAACCACAGTTAAATTCAAGAACAAATTTAGTTCTATTTTACTAAATTCTATATATATGGCAACCGGAAATGTATAAATTATCCACCATTTTCCTGCACATTTTGAACAAACCTACTTAGTGCTGAGTAAGCTTCCTTCTTAAATCGGCTGCCAGTATAAACAAGAAAACAGCGACAATGACAATATGTGACGTGCAATTAATCCAAAATTACTCTGCAATCTTTGATATCCTTGTATGCTCTCGATTAAGCACGCAGTCATACCATGGTCAATACCAATGTGCTGGACATGGCAAACTATTTTCGCTTCTCGTGCACGTCCAATTAAATTAGAAAGAGGGCATCTTTAGTGAGTAACATCATTAAGACTACGTGTGCTGTCTTTACTTTCCTAGGTTACATACATATCAGACGACTTAGGGAAAGCTGTGCTGCACTGATGGCCACCCTGGCTGTCGAGGGATCAGTTTCATATGTTAGAGTCTTTCGTCTGAGGACAGAGTTGCCGAATCAGATTTCTGCACCCTGTCATTTATCGGCGAGGCTTGGGTATTGACTTGTCTAGTCACTCCTATATTTTGCATAAATCTCCATATTCATTACGTTTTTCAATGTGCTTTGTTAAAAGAAATAGATACAGTGGTCGGCTGAGATGCTAGTAGTCTGACTCTCTAACGCGTGGATATCTTTCCTAAAACGCTATTCGCCTAAAGATATCTGCTAGAAGAATCAACTTGCACATTGTATGTCTTCTTTTGGGCTGCGTGTGAGTAGGCCACTCTAGAAAGGTATAATGATGTTTGACTGGCTGAGTCATTGTTTTTGTCATTGCAATTTAAGAGTCAAGGAAGTGAAGATAGTGCCATTATTTAGAATAGGTGCCATACATGTAGAAGTCTAGCTTGGAATGGCAATGGAGGAATCCAGTTTTAGCTATGCACCGACCATTTCTAGCTACGCACCGCCCCCGCTTTGCCAGTGCTAGGATCAATCACTCCATGCACTCTCTGACTCTTAATTTCCAGAAATCTATGCAGGGCAGCTGATAAATATTTTGAAACTAATTTGGCTTGAATCACCAAATCGGTAACATACATTCATATTGTGGTTGGCTAGAAATAAAATTTTGTTTCTGGTCAAATATTCACGTATCTAAGTCACTGGGTCACTAACTGTATCCGGAAATACACATTTTATCCATGAATCAGGAGCACCAAATCAGGGACGCAAGAAAGTAGTAACACCAAATTTAGCACATGGTACAGGGTACAAAGTGTATACTAGAATACACATTTTTGGCACAACTCTGGAATGCAAGAAGGCAGAATCACCAGATTTAGCGCATATTGCGACAGCTTATGATTGCTTTGATTTTGAGGTCAACCGATCACCTATCTAGTCTAGGAGGGTCACTAAGTGCATTGTCAACAGAGAGCATGAAGACGTGAGTCAGCATCTTCATTGAGTGTATTTTAGTTATTTCATGCATTGTATTTATGGATAGATATACAACCCCCTTTAGCTTAGCGCAATGGAGGTATCCGATATGATGATATGAATTACGTTACATGTCGGCGTATGTCGCAATCATCCTGCAATCTCTAGCTCCGTCATGAGCATTACAAACTGAGCTATGTTTAGGAAGTGCATCTGTGATAAATTAAAATTTTAATAACCAATCTCTTGAATATTTAGAAGGTAATTTGACTGAGAGATGTTGTTGCCATTGGCAGCAACAGTCTCCATTCAAATTAGTCTGTGTCAGTGAAAATATTTATCCCAGTCATTAGATGTTAAAAATCATTTAGAATCGATGAAAATGAGTCATATCTCATCGTTCTTCCTCTAACAAAATCACTCACACATGACGTCATTTCATTCAGAAACTTGCGGGAAATCGTCACAAATGACCTCATTTTCGTCTACGGCGCCGTCTTATGACTAACAGATCCTATATAAGATTACTTGAAAACGAAGTTGTTAGAACTGAGTATGAAGTGGCAGTTGCCAATACCTTTAAGTAGCCTTAATGCATCGATGTCCAGTCTGTGAAAGCACTACGGGAGAATGGACAGTAACCTTAATGTATTGATGGTAGCCATTGCGCTAAAACCATTCAAGCATAATGATGGCCAGGGCACATGTATGCTCATAACACAAGAATAGTCAAGGGTCGAAGACACGAGCGTTTCAAATTCAAGATAATATCTTTTAAATTTTGAGCTAGTTCCCTGAAACATCCGATTATGTATAAAATATCAATCAAATCAGTACTTTCCTATAAATAGCGGTGGACAAATACACAAACACGCCAACAAACAAACAAACAAACAAACAAACAGACAAACAGACAAACAAACAAACAAACAAACAAACGAACACACGAACAATCCGAACAATCAAACAAACAAACATACAAACAAGCGAGCATCAAATAAAAAACAAACTAATAATTAAACAAACACACACACAAACAAACACACACACAAACACACAAACAGACAAACAACCAAACAAACAAATCAAACAAATCTACGAGCAAACAAACCCACATACATAATTAAACAAACAAACTAACTAACTAAATAAAAAAATAATTAATTAACTAAATAACTAACCAACAAACTAACTAAATAACTAAATAACTAACTAAAAATATCTAACAAACGAACCAACCAACCAACCGACCAAACAACCAACCAACCAAACAACCAAACACCCGACCAACCAAATAATTGACTAACTACCTAACTAACTACCTACCTAACTAACTAACTAACTAACCAACTAACTAAATAACTAACTAACTAATTACTAACTAACTAACCAACTAACCAAATAACTAACTAACTAACTAACTAACTAACTAACTAACTAACCAACTAACTAAATAACTAACTAACTAACTAACTAACAATTAAACAAAAGAATAGTCAAACAATCAATCGAATCATCGAACGAACGAACAAACACACTAATAAACGAATAAACAATCACAAACATATTTTCGTCTTTCATCTACGGTAGTGGCGGTACTAAGAAATGCTTGTTTTAAAAATTTACCGTTTCTGTATTGACCACAGCGGCAATATTGTATATATCAGACTAGATAAAAATAATCCTACGAACTATCTTCATAGAAATTCCTCATGGGGTCAACTGGTGGAGAAACATTCTTGTAGGGCAACTGGCCCCTCTTTGTTCCGCCAATCTCTACTGGACGATAGTAATATTATTCCTGATTATTCCATGCAGAACTTGGAAATGCGAAAGGAAACATGTCGCTTAGACCAGCAAGACTCTTCAATGAACCAAGCACAGTGGCCACATGCCACACACCAAAATAAATTCATCCCAATTGAACCAACCGGATGTTTAGCCATCAATTAAAGCATTTGCCATTTTAACCCAGCTGTTGATCTAAGTGATTCCATTGGCAAATATGTAGGGCTGTTATGCGTGTTATTTTGTTTAAATATTATATGTGTAGGGCAGACCAATTTAATGTTTTGATTTACGAAAATTCCCACCCAAGACACAAGATCGGCGATAGGAAAAAAAATAATGCACAATTTCAGGCTCAGAGGTTTTAAGCTAGTACAGTATTAACACTTTCATCATGTTAATTGTCAAGATTGATCAAGAAAATCCAAAATGTTTTCTCACTGAGTGTCCATTTGCAGGGCAAGAGAAGGCACAGTCTGGAAAATAGACCACTGGACTGGTTAGCTCGTTAACGAGCCAGCTATTCCAGTGGTAAATTGTTAAAAATAGTATTCCCTTGGCCAGTAAATGGACCTTTCACATGACCATTGCAAAGCCATTTTGAGCGGCTTGCCAATTAAGGGTTAACAAAGCTACAGAAAACAAAAATGGTTATAGAGAATTCTGAGTGATAAGGATTTGGCTGTGAAACATAGATGGAAGGAATGTTGAGAATAATGAGGTTTTTTACTAGATATGGAAAAATTAAGTTGGATGGTTATTAAAACAAAGAAAATAAATTGTTATGACATTAACAAGGTACTGCTGATGTCATATATGACTGTATGAATTGTTTTGTAAATATTTTTCGTATCGCGCTCTCAAATTGGTTGATTTTGTGAAATAACAGGTATTATCATTCTCCATTGCAGCGACGAAAACTGTTGCAATAAAATATCGTCTGCTGATTGCAAATCAATGTATTTAACTGGATTGGGAATATCTCGAGAACGAATGTGTAGATTGTAATTCTGTATACGACTCCTTGTGTAGAGAGACATGTTGATAATGGCAAAATAAATTTATGAATCAAATTAGTAATTTCCCAGAAATAGCCGTGGAGAACATACAAACAAAGAACCAATCAATCAAACAAACAAACAAACAAACAAACAATCCACCAAACAAATACACCTAACCTTAACCCTAACCCTAACACGCAATGGACCTGTTTTATCTATGACCCGCCCATCTTTAGCTAAGCTCCACCCACACTTCATTCATGGTGGCATCGGTCGATCACTGAACTCCCTGACTATCAATTTCCAGAAAACTATACAGGTAAGCTGTTGATCATTTTGAAACTAATTTGACTGGGTGTTTTTTGTTATCCATGGCTGCATCAGTGCCCAATCAAATTAGTTTCAAAATATTCAACGGAAAGTTTATTAAATAGTAGACATACAATTCATACACATACAACACCGCTAAGTCCGTCATCAATTAAGTGTTCGCAACCGACTTGTCTATGTCATTCATGACGTCGTTGATTATGACGTCATCCTACACGCCACGTAATTGTTTATGACATCATATGAATCGTAGATAAACTGTGAACGTCGATTCAGCCACTTTCAGTCGGACATCTGCAATTTTCTTGCCGACATTACTTCATTTGAGAGTGATGTCAGACACCAAGCGATTCATTTTGATTATGAGCATATTACTAATTAATGATTATATATTAATGCATGCTCATATTTAGGCAAACTCAAAATATCTTTAAACAGTTCTGGAATAAAGCTATCGCACTCCCTTCTCTCGCCCCACCCCCTCTCAATACCCATCCACCATCCCTCCATCCATCCCTTTCTCTCTTTCTCTCTCTATCGCTCTCTTTCTTTCCTCCCCACACGACACATACACACACATCCCTCCACCACCCACCCCCATGCCCCATCCCTCCTCCATGGCTTCCTTACTCAACCCCTGACTCCAACTCACTCCCTCCCCCTCCACATCCCCTTCCCTCCCTCCATCTATGTCCCTTACTCGCTCCTCTCTCTCTCTCTCTCTCTCTCTCTCTCCCTCTCTCTCTCTCTCTCTCTCTCGTTCTCTCTCTCTCTCTCTCTCTCTCTCTCTCTCTCTCTCTCTCTCTCTCACTCTAGCACGGTTACATGCGCGCGCACATGACGCACTCACACACGTACGTACGTACCGATATGTGCCCGTTCACTAAGTCATCGACTAGTTAACACCGATGCCATTTGTAAATTGGTTTGATTAGTAATGTGTACAATTGCGAATTCAAACACAATAAATAATGCACGGACGCCGTGGTTTAGGATTGGGATACGATTTATCAGTCTGTACTTTGGAATAGCTGTATTATAATTTTAAAGCGACTATTGCTAGTAGAATGATTAGTCTGAAAATCGTTTGACTGGAAGCTATTGATCCTATCGGCAGTAACAGTTTCTCGCCAACTTACTCTCAACTTAGTCAACATATTGTTTTTGTATCGAACGGAATAAGTCATATCATATCCATTGACAACTTACTAGACATATAAGGCCTAAATGGGGTTAACGTATTGCAACGTAGCTACACCCCATCCATTAATTATGCTGGCGAGTACGGTTTGTCACGCGCTGAATTGTTCCTATTTGTGTGGTCAAAATATGTTTAATGGTCTGGAGAATTGATCACACGCGCGGCCATTTGACCTCATACCGCGCATTATATGTAAGCAAGCCAATTAGTATGTAGCCTACTATGGCGCGATCGTGTCTTGTTTCTGTTACGCAAAGAATCGGAAATGTACCAGCGACTTCTCTACGCATCGCAGGCATGGACTGGAGACATATACGAATTTATCGTGGTCACCTCAAGTAGACCACTCGGTACTACTCTGTGCATTTTCTTCAAAACATTATTCAACCAATCCCCAATAAGTGTGGTACTTCGGGTGAGGACAGGCGAGTAGTGACACATTCTTCAATCACTGCGCCATAATTCCTTCTATTTATAAATTAAGGTCTTTGTTGGAACTACAATTTAATACACATTATCTTGAATATTTTGAGACTAACTTGACTGTAGTCTATTGCTGCAAATGGCAGCAATAGCTCCCAGCCGAAATAGTTTGAAAATATTCTACAGCTGGTCTGTATAGTTACCTTGTAATTGAGATTCTAGGAATTGATGATCAACGTGTTAGAAATGGTTGAAACATGCTAACAAACAAGGGAGTGTTTTTGGAAGAAATGGAAGGGGCATAGCTAGAAATGGATGCATGGCTAGAATATGGAGGGGCATAACTCGAGATGGGAGGGGCATGTCTAGAAATGAGAGGGCATAGCTTGAAATGGATACATCAATTGATTAATACGGTTTCCCACATAAAGGTGCTGCATCATGTCACTGCCTACGAAACGTATTCATGCGTAAAATCTTGGCAACATTTGATACACTTAAGCTAAACAATCATGAGAAGCAATGCATACCAAGACACACTTTAGTTGAGATTTTGGCATGCAACTTGCCAGCATTCTGAGCAAGACTTGACAAACGAATGATAATGGCGCAGCCAGGATTGCTAAAGTGTGCCATGCCTTTACAGTTCCCAAGCAATTCTTGAGGAACATCAAACACAAGACCAAGCTGAGACAGTCCAGCTGGATGGTAAAGCATTGCAGCTCAATGTAGGATTCCAGTTTATCAGTCAATCATATGACGTCATAGCCAACTGAGTCCAGCAGCAGAGGCTTACAAGAAGATTAAGTCCAAAATTTCAAACAGAATATTCCTTACATCGTGTTCAAAATTGATCTAACTGATATATCTGTTTCTGTTTTGAAAACATATTGTTATCATCTGTAGCGTACCGATGCACGAGCTGAGCCACTGAGTGTTGCAATTGGATATGTAAAGACACTTCCGCTCGTCTGAGACCTGTTACCATCAAGACGTGGAGATAGTCTCGTTAAATGGCATCATTGGCGCAAAGACATTGCTATATGCAATTCGTTATCCCTTTAATAAAATGAAATAATTTAGTAATTTTAACCAATGTCCAGCCTATATTAGGAGCAGTAGTCCTTTATTCCCATGTGCTCAAGTGTACATTTGTGAGAAGTAAAAGGCAACTAACGCTGTGTCCACACTAGAGCGTTAATCCGGAGTGAAGCCATGGGCCAGTATAGAGTCACTCAGGATTAACTATCTGCTGTGAACGCAGCCAAAGTGACGATTGAACTAATATTCAGACGCTGATTGTATTTGATGTTGCCAAATCGACATGAGGTTATTGGCTGCTAAAATTATTTCCACTGATGTTAGTCTCACAAATGTGACTATAAATAGTTAAATTCCGTGTGTATTGAGTCCTGGAATTTAATACTTTCTTTCCCTTTGATAACATTATGTATCCACTAGGTTTGATTATCTGAGTTCGATTCGCTCCAGTTGCCTCTTTTGTATTAACGCCACTAGCATTCAAATAGTGGTGTAATGACATGCAGTTAGCGAGTACATTTCCCATCTTGAACCAGGAGACGTGTTTCACTGGCCTAGTGTGCTAGGAGTGTGAAATGGAGCTTTTCTATCCTAATCAATTACTGTCGTAAGGATTTTAGAGATGGCACTTTGTTTCCGGTGGGGACATTACATAATTATGTTAGCAGGTGACATTTATATTGCTGTCTTAAACAATTGGTTCCACTTAGAAACTGTCCGGTCCCCGCGCTTACTTGAAGGATATTTCGATATTCTTTGATGGCAACATTGAAGCAGATATTACAGATTCCACCAGATGAACCTGTGCATCCACAAAGAATCAGTCTGTCAACTACGTAATGGACTGAGCAAACACATGTACATTGGAATTGATTAGAATTAAAATCTCAAAATCACAATTTCAAGAAATATACATGAAAGCTGTTGAATATTTCGAAACTAATATGACTGGAAGTTGTTGCAGCCGTAGGAAGCCACAGCTTCCGGCCAAATTGTGTTCAATATACTCAACATAACACTCCTTACATAAAAAAGAATGAGTCGTTTTATTGATGTACGTTTTAAAGTTCTCAAACATTTGCTAGAGCGAGTGCTATCTTAGGGCCATGCATAGATGGTCGTCACCTATTCTCTTGGTAGCTGGATGTGGGCGTGCACGATATATCTGTCACATAAAAATTCATAGGAAGACGCGTGTCCCATATACCCATCTTCTTACACCCCTCTCCTCACCTATCCACTTTCTATTTCGGCCTCCCAAAGCCCCCGTTCTACAAATCACCCTCTCTCTCTCTCGCTCTCTCTCTCTCTCTCTCTCTCTCTCTCGCTCTCTCTCTCTCTCTCTCTCTCTCTCTCTCTGTCTCTCTCTCTCTCTCTCTCTCTCTTTCTCTCTCTCTCTCTAAATCTCTCTATCAATTGCGTGCGTGCGTGCGTGCGTGCGTGCGTGCGTGCGTGCGTGCGTGCGTGCGTGCGTGCGTGCGTGCGTGCGTGCGTGCGTGTGTCCGTGTGGGTACGTGTGTGTGTGTGGGTGTGTGTGTGTGTGTGTGTGTGCTTGAGTTCATTCACGTGCGCTCGTGTGCGCGTGCGTGCGTGCGTGTGCTGCCACTGATACATGCGTCTCTGGTCGCTGACAAGTGTAGCTGACAAGAATAGCAACATACCGATATGTAGATTAGCAACAGACGGGATGACCCTGTCACATTTAAAATTCACCCTTTAATTGTTCACCACGTTACTTCAGCTTTAAGCCTTACTATAACTCAGATAACCTATAGTGGTGACCTGTCGACCATTCCATTGTTATTCAAATAAGCTCTACCTGTCTAGGTACTTAATTAAAGATAGTTCAGGCAACGTGGTCAGTCAAAGATTAAGAGGTGTACCTGGCACACTGTGTGTGCGTTTTCGTTAAACTGCTGTTGTGAAATTGCAGCACGTTTTGTTTTATTCCTGTTGCTGATTGCAACGTTTCCTTGGTCATGCCTCAGGTAGGCTGTAGTTATTAAAATTCAATCTGTTTTATATTGTTTCCAGTTATCGGACCCTTTTAACACCGTGTACCCATGTAAAGTAGTTCCGTCGGTAACAACCGTAACATGGTTATCTGCGGGATATTATACTACACATATCCCCTGACTGTATTAGTCCTATATTTGATATTTTGTCATTGTAATAATAATAATTATTATTAGTATTATTATTATTTTTATTATTCTAACTGTGGTCTGTTTATTTTGCCTCAGTTGTAGTGTTTGGTAGCACGTGGCTTTCGTGACTATCGTGGTTATTCCTGGCGCATGGTGTCGCATGATTCTGACACAACCCACACAACTCTAAAGTCGCATGTCTTTCGTCTCCTTCCGACAGTCGTCCGTTAACTCATATCGCTCACCCAGCTATGCAAGTTGACAGATATGCATGGAGGACCAAGACATGGCTATCAAGTCAGATAGAGCTCGTCCGCCCGTCCGTCCGTACATCTGCTTGTCATACGTCTCATGAGGAGAAGCCTCTACAAGTTGCAGCTAAGTGCTCAAAATATATCACGTGAACTTTATACAGGCTATTTCGAACTTTGACCACAGAGTAGTCGCGCGCCTTCCATTATTTATTATCAATCCATTTATTTATGTATTTCATTATTCATTTGATTCATCCGTAAATTTTGTAAATTTATTGTAAGATATTTCTTATTTTCAGAAATCTATTTGTTGATTTTGAATTTGTCGTAGTACCGTGCATTTACCGTGGCGTTTATTATTAAAGTTGGTTTACATTTTATTGAACATGTTTGACATGGGTTTGACACAAAACTCAGTACATTACGTCTCAGGGTTTGTGTGACAGTCGTGACCCACACGTGACAGACCCCGACTATGTCAACCCCGTTTATTCCTTACTGGATCAGTCGAATGCATTACATTAACTCTTAGAAGACAGAATTACCAAAATCTCAATTTCAAGGTAACAATATGGGTAAGCATATTGAAGATTTAGAAATTATTTTGACAGGAATCAGTTGCCACAACAGATCGCCCAGTCAGATTTGTTTTAAAATGTTCGACTTAAGATGTATTAAATTGTAAATGTGTTTTCAATTTCCGCACTTCATACTCAAAGACTTAATTCAGGACGTGATTTTCTGATAAACTACAGTATCAGTTCTGCTTTACAAGTATTTCTTCACACGAAAACATGTCACATTATCGACGCCCATAAAGCCATTAAGTCGTCTAATTAAAGAAACACGATATGCATTCCTAGCAAGAATATGAATTCAATGGCAGGATGCGACACTTTGCACTAGGATTAGCAAATCAGGGAAGATTATATAAGAACGGTCAAGACCACTTCAGAGCTTCCAGGAGAATAGTATTAAAAACATTCTGCTCGCATGAGAATTCGAATCTGAACGCAGAAATGCACGTTGGTGGATATTAATCAGTCACATTTCTAGAGATAATCCGTTGCATCAGAAGATATTTACTTTTAAATGGCTGAAATTCCAGAATCCCACCCTCCACGCAATTATACAGGTATGATGTTGTGGTGTGACATGATTCCATTAAAGAAACCTTTGACGCACAACTGTGCTCATGTAATATAGATCATGTCGAGAGCAATTATGGCGGCTAACTGTGAAGCGTGCACGTCACTGTAATTAGATAGGGATGGCTAGTTCGCTTCTTTATCAGTGCAACAAAATACAATCATTAGCCCCACTAGGTTTGTAAACACATCGACCCACATCGTCCTTGTTCTGCTCTAGTTAAATTGTTATTCTAAAATCGTCAGGAGAATTTTTAAAGACAATAACTACTGTATTTCTAAGAAGTTGCTCAGCAACAAATTGCAATGCATTATTTTGCGGAAGGTTGTTTCCCCGGTAACATACCTTGCTTGCCAGCAACCCTCAGTTTCAACCATTACTGTCACGTACATTCACCGAATTTAATGATGAACTTCAAACGAGTAGACATATGATCACACAGGCTGTCTAGGCATTTCAGAGTTGCGTCATGTGCATTTAAACATCCCGTTGTTAATTCGAGACTGTTGACCACATTACGTGGTTGCACTTACCAAGGGATGGATTATCCGCAGAACAACAACAACAACAACAACAACAACAACAACAACAACAACAACAACAACAACAACTACGACGACGACGACGACGACGACGACGACGACGACGACAACAACAACAACTGATTAATCACTTGGGATAAAGACACTTTGAAGAGCGGCTCATTAAAATATCTTCTTGAACTGTCTTTGTCAGAATTTCAGATTCCATCAAACAGCATTGATTTTAATTGTACAGGGATTACATCCATTTCGCTAACTTGCAATAATAATAAACTATTCTTCACTATAATTCGGGGATCGATCGATCCCAGTACGGGCGAAGTGTGGGTGACGCTTAGCTAGAGATGTGTGGGGCAATGCTAAAACGGGATCCCTCCATTAGTAAAACAAGAGAAACACGATTGTGGACCGCATTCACAATAGTCATGACGCGTCAGCAGTTATTGTGGATAGACAGAGAAACACGAGTGTGGACCGCATTCACAATGGTCATGACGCGTCAGCAGTTATTGTGGATAGACAGAGAAACACGAGTGTGGACCGCATTCACAATGGTCATGACCGTCAGCAGTTATTGTGGATAGACAGAGAAACACGAGTGTGGACCGCATTCACAATGGTCATGACGCGTCAGCAGTTATTGTGGATAGACAGAGAAACACGAGTGTGGACCGCATTCACAATGGTCATGACGCGTCAGCAGTTATTGTGGATAGACAGAGAAACACGATTGTGGATCGCATTCATAATGGTCATGACACGTCAGCAGTTATTGTGGATAGACAGAGAAACACGAGTGTGGACCGCATTCACAATGGTCATGACGCGTCAGCAGTTATTGTGGATAGACAGAGAAACACGACTGTGGACCGCATTCACAATGGTCATGACATGTCAGCAGTTATTGTGGATAGACAGAGAAACACGAGTGTGGACCGCATTCACAATGGTCATGACGCGTCAGCAGTTATTGTGGATAGACAGAGAAACACGAGTGTGGACCGCATTCACAATGGTCATGACGCGTCAGCAGTTATTGTGGATAGACAGAGAAACACGAGTGTGGACCGCATTCACAATGGTCATGACGCGTCAGCAGTTATTGCGGATAGACAGAGAAACACGATTGTGGACCGCATTCACAATGGTCATGACGCGTCAGCAGTTATTGCGGATAGACAGGCAAATGGTGATCTTAACTCGAAGTTGTGCAAAATCAGAATATGGTCAATATCTTCCGAGGACGGGGGTTGGTTGTGGGTGGGCTGGGGTGGGGTGGTGGTGGGTGGGTGGGGGAGGGGTGTGGTGCCATTAAAAATCCATGTATTAGTAGCTGCCTTGCACACATCACATGCTTTCGGCCATCACTTTCTTAATCTATTTGATAAGAAGATGTAAAGTCAAGAGGAACACGGCGTCTAACCTAATGTGGAAAGTTGTTTTAAAACTGTCAATGCTGGGTCGATACTGGGCCGACACAATTATTATTTATTTTGAATATCTTTTGCAATGTCTCAGATTCTCGAATTCTTTCTATCATGAATCCTGACTGATGTCTTAATTAATAGAGGTGTAGATATCTAGACATGCCCCGCCCATTTCTTGTACACGTGTTGGATCGATTTGAAGCTTTGAAACTTGAAGTCACAAATTTTATATTTCAGGGTAACTCTACGGGTAAGCTGATGTATATTCTGAAACTAATTTGACACGGAGTGTGCTGCCAATTGTACCTTTTTCCCGACAAATAAATGTTAATATTTTCATCAGAATAGTATGTGCATCAAAGACATACGTTTCGCACTCTATCGTGATAGACTGCGAGTGGGCTGGTAACTTGGTTCCCTTAGTCTGTTTATCGTTACAAGCGTGTTGGTTGAAAGACAAAAACAGCCACAGATATCACATCACTATCAATTGCAATCAAGATACTCGCAGTAAATCCTAAACCTCTTTAGGCTCTCGACTGAATGGAAGAGGCAAGTTTTAGCTATGCCCCGGCCATCTCTAACTAATCTCTACCCACGTTTTGATGGTGTTGGGATCGATCGATGCCTGCACTCTCTGAATCTCAATTTCTAGAAAACTATACAGGTAAGCTGTATGGCAGCAACAGCGCCCATTCAAATTAGTTTCAAAATATTCAACAGAATGTTTATTAAATAGTAAAGACATATAACTCGTAAAACACCACTTAGTTCATCTCAATTATGGGTTCGTGACGAACTTATCCAGGACATTCATGACATTATTGATTATGATATCATCCTACACGTCATTTTGTTGATTATGACACCATATGATGGATGGATAAACTGGAATGCCCAGGGTGTAGTATATTCGCTTCATTAAGCAGAAGGAAACTGCACCCAGTTTACGAAAACCTTGTTTTCTGTATAGGGGATATTGCTCTGCGCAGACACAGCTTAGAACACTAACTGGAGCTGGAACGTGTCAGACAACGATTACATTGTGACTCAGCATAGAAGACCAGACGCTACCAATAATAAAAACGAAAAAATTAGAGTTCGGTCAAACGAGGGATGGTCATCTTTCCATCTAGTGCACTGGACAGAAAAATACATGAAACCAGGCAGCAGTTGCAGCTGAGAAGCTGACGAACACAGGAAATAATAGCCTCTGCGGATAACACTAGTATTGAGAGGTATCAACGTTATATTGCGATCGCACAAACAAATTGCTAAGTATAGTCCTGCTTATTTAGACCTGATTAACTCCCATCAATTAACAAATTAATTTGTCTACGTTGGAGCTTTTCCAAGTATGGTTATACTGTAAATATCTGAGAAACAGTAATGGACAGCTCTCAGAATCTTGAATATGCTTAGAGGAAAATTAGCACCGATGAGCGAAAGTAACTAAGCTCCACGAATAGCATGGGTGTTCACAATTATTTTTGGTTTTGTTTTCCACAGATGCAGCTAATCTCGTTATCTCCATGAATAGGTTGATTAGATTTCACAATTTATATTGATCGGGATATACATTACAATTTTTCATTTCCATTTCTCTGTACAGCATGGAGTATCAACAAAAAGAAAAGTTTGGAGTATCCAGTCTATTTGGCAAAATCTCAACTTGGAACATGGTGGCGAAGATGGAGACCAGGGCTACAATAACTTGGACAGATATGCAAATATAGCGTAAAGCACAGAGCTGATAGATTTACCATGTTGAATCTTACAAGCTTCGAATAGTAATGTATGGCTGGTTGTCAGTAGCTGTTGTAGCATTTGTAACAAAAGAAGTCTGGAAATGTGTGAATGTTTTAACCCGTTAAACCTTACAAACCACAAACGACAAATCATTGATGATATCAGTATTGTTTTGTGTTGTGCAACCAATGTGATTTGGAGTTGTTGCTGTCTATGGCTTAATTCCAAGGGAACTATACAAGTGAGCTCTAATCGCATGGGAATCTCCAGGGTTAAGGTATTGATGTGAAGTCACTGAGTTAGTGATTATGTTCACTGATGCGGCAATATCTGCTGTTGATTTTAATCGTCCGCGGATATAATGCATATCGGAATGTATATGGCGTCACAATCAAATACATCACAGATAGCCTCGTATCACAATTAAAATACACCATGAATGGCGTATCTAAGTATGTAAGTAACTCGTAATAGTCCTTGATGTGTACGGATTGTTTGTCGTTAAAACGCAATAACAATTATGTCGAATATTTCGGAATTAATTTGATTGGGCGCTGTTGCTGCCATTGGATGAAACGCAATTCGGCACCTGCAGCTGTTCCAGACATAATATGTGGACTTGAACAGTGTGGACGCTTCTGAAGCTAACGAGATTTCAAAGAGAAATCCTCTATTCTAATTTATGTGCTATGAAACACTCACATATTTTTTCTAAGTACAATGTTGTGAGCTCCGCATGACAAATTAGTCAAGAGAAAGAGCCCTGTAAATTTGGTAATATCCTCATATCAATATTTGTGTGGTGTCAAAGGCTCAAGATTGTATTAACTGTAGCAGTCCTGGAAAACACGTTATTTCCGAATACGCCTCATTGTGCCATGGCATACAGTTTTTCTGGACGAATACATATATTTCTTTGGGATGTGTGTTTCTATTCCTTCAGCGCCTAAAGAATCACACCAACGATTTGGATTCCAAATCCATTAAAACATTTTGATGGGACAGTTTTACCTATAGTCGCTGTGCATATTTTGAAAACAAAATTGAAAGCGTTTTTACCAAGCAGAATGCGAGATATGGTTATCATTTTCACGACAGAGGCGAGGAATGAAACGATGTTCCGAGTGTTTGATAGGTGTTTGTTTCTTGTCCTATATTTCATCATTACATAGCCAAATGGGAACCAGATCAAGACACATGACTGCTATGCCAAGAGGAAGCAGCGAAGCGGCATGGCTGCCAGAAGGCTCAGCGTCGTTTATATTATAACGCTGATCATTTAGCGCCAATCTTTTACGCTACATTCATGATTTAGTATTTTATTTCAGGATTGCTTAAAACAATTGGTGCTGTCTGGGTAATAGGTATTTGGCTTTACCGCTCACATATTCTTCAATATAGCTTGCTCCAATTTGTAGGAAACATAGACACATGGTAACTTACATTATTTCAGATGGAAGTGGTGTACTGAAATGTATGTCACTGGGACAACGGTCAAAGTTACAATTACCTTTGTACGTTGTGCCTTTTCGTAGTAAAGTTTTGCGTCCATTGCCTTTAGAGTTTCTATTCCTAGATTACTTGGCACATTGGGACCAAACATGAACACGAGGTCGCCTATGCCAATAAAGGGCAACACAGTGATAGTGAGATCATACGGTCAAAGGCTAAGGACCGCTGTAACCTCGGTACAAGTGAGCTTAGTAAAATAATTCTGCTTATATTTCAGGATTTGTTAAACATATTGATAGGAAAGTTATAGGTGTTTCTGAGCATTGTTATTAATAGCACAAGGCAGTCATCTTTGGAATACTATTTGCGGGACCCGGCAATACATGTATGATAGTTCAAATTCAATGGTATACTGCGTATGGCATGATCAATGCCAGATTATACGCATTGAAAACATCACGAACATCACGTTTCTCTGCACTAACTCACTCGATATGATTGCACACGGATAAACGGCATGATCACCAGAAATAGCAGATGCGTGTATTTCTGCTAATCAACCCAAAACCATTAATCAAGTTATGGCCCGAGAATGTGTGCGTACGGAAGCAAATTTAGATAAAAATAAGATAAAATCCTGATTCTGAATTTCTGAAACATGTCAAACTGTACGAAGTACAAAGCTTTATAATTGCCGATTCTCGTTGGTGATCGTATTTCCTGGTTCCACTGCCCTAGTAATTTTGGAATGATTTGGACAAAATAATGAATGCCTACGAATACATAATATCATCACGAATGCGTAATTGTTAATGGACTAATCGGTGGTGTAAGAAGTGTGTGTCTTCACTAGTTAATAAACATGCAGTTGTAAAGTTTGAAACAAATTTCACTGGTAGCTCGTTTTGTCATATGCAGCAACAGCACCCAGTCAAATTAGTATCAAAATATTCAACAGCTTACCAGTATAGTCTTCTGGAAATTGAGATTCAGAGCATGCGTTGAACGATCGACCCCCAACAAGGATGAAGCGTGGGTGGAGCGTATCTATAGATTGGCAGAAAATACCTAAAACTGGATTCCTTCAATTAGCGCCAGATGAACGTGGTTTCACGAATTTAATATGTAATAATACCTACCCTGACCCTAAGCACACCTTACTGGGTCGATACTGGACGAATACCCTAATATTAGTCCAGTATCGGCACAGTATACCGTGCTATCATGATCAGTACTGGCACAGTAAACCCTGCTATCATGATCAATACCGGCACAGCAAACGGTGCTATAATGATCAGTACTGGCATAATACACTGTGCGATCATGATCAGTACCGGCACAGTAAACCATGCTGTCAGGATCAGTACCGGCACAGTAAGCCTGTGCTATCATGATCAGTACCGGAACCGTAAACTGTGCTATCATTGTCAGTACCGATACAGTAAACCATGCTATCATGGTCAGTACCAGCACAGTAAACCTTGCTATTATGGTCAGTAAAGGAACAGTACACCGTGCTATCATGGTCAGTACCAGCACAGTAAGTCTTGCTATCATGGTTAGTACCGGTACAGTAAACCATGCTATCATGATCAGTACCGGCACAGTAAACCATGCTATCATGATGAGTACTGGCACAGTAAACTGTCATATCAGGATCAGTACCAGCACAGTAAACTGTGCTATCATGATCAGTACCGGCACACTAAACCATGCTATCATGGTCAGTAGCGGCACAGTAAACCACGCTATCATGACCAGTACCGGCACAGTAACGTGTTATCATGATCAGTACCAGCACAGTAAACGTGTTATCATGATCGGTACCAGCACGGTAAACCACACTATCATGGTCAGTACTGGCACAGTAAACATGTTATCATGATCAGTACCGGTACAGTAAGCGTGCTTTCGTGGTCAGTATCAGCACAGTAAAACATGTTATCATGGTCAGTACCGGAAGAGTAAACTATGCTATTAAATCAATTTCACAATATCCAACAGCTGTCCTATATATTTTTTTGGAAATCGAGATTATGACAGTTCACAGTTCAAAGTGTTAAAACCGATTCAAAGATACTTACAAAGTGGGCGGAGCATAGGCAGAAATGGGCGGAGCCTATCTAGAAATGGATCACGCATTTGAGGCATACATATGTAAATAGTAGAATCCAGTTTTAGCTATGTCACATCCATCTTTATTTAAACTCCAACCACACTTCGCCCATGTTGGGATCGATCGATCCATGAACTTGCTGAGTATTAATTTCGCGAAAAGTATACAGGTCAGCTGTTGAATATTTCTTAAACTAACTTGACTGGCAGCAACAGCGGGCAGACAAATTAGTTTCAAAATATTCGACAGAATGTTTATTACATAGTAAAAACATACAATTCGAACAACAACGCTTAGTCCGTCAGAAATTAATCATTCGCGATGGACTTATCCCCGCCACCAATGACAGTATTGATTATGACATCATCATATACGTCACATAGTTGATTATGACGTAATATGATGGATGGATAAATTGGAATCCTCCATTCTGCAGATAACCGACAAGATTGTGTATTTATTACATCATGAATCGTGCATCCTAAAAGAAAATACCCTCTCATTTATGAAATGTGAAAAAGAAGTAGAGTGAAGGAAATCATGTCATTGTCATTGCCCATGTTGATGAGGAGAGTTGTATCGCAACAATAATCATTCAGTGTGCATTCCATGAATGATTACGGATTTTTCGGAATCGCTGTTATAAAATACAAATGACAACACTGGAACTAATCCAGTAATGAGCCCATAATGTTAGATTATACCAATTTTGTCACGTTGTGATACTATTATGGAGGAAATGAAGATGCAATTATCATCTGCTGCGATGAATTGGTCGAATTATTGCATTTTGATTGCTTTTGAGTATTTTCAATGAATAATATTAGATGTTTATTGATTGTGGATGCAATAAAAGGAAGTTCCCCTTAATACTAGGCACGCAGAAGCGTGATGGAATATACAATGCAAATTCGATGAATTGCATTTTCAAATTACTATCGTGCCTCTAAAGAATTATATTTAAATTTAATAACCAAATGCCGATGATTCTCCCGAATATATGTAAAATCTATAAAAGGCGGCTTGATTTAATCCCAGCCATTAAACAGAAAGAATTACTTAGACGCGTGTCATTGTATATAATATATAGCGACGCGAGCGTAAGATTTGATATGCCACTTACATTTTCAGTTAAGGTTCTCCCACTTTGTAGACGTGATGGAATCAATTTATATATTTTGAAACAAGAATACGCAAAATTACAAATTCAAAGTAAGTATACGGGTCTTGTATACTGTGGCTGGGAGCTTGCTGCTTATGGCAGCAACAGTTCACTGTCAAATAAGTTTCGAAATATTCCAAATATTGTTTACTTAATTATAAATTCATCAAAGACATACAAATAGTTGTTGACACTTTCATGATTTGGCCTTCACGTTTAATGACGGAGCTACGTCATTCTGATTTTGACTTCCGCCAATTAGTGACATGATTGATTTTGACGTCAGATACTTGAGTGACTGAGCACCTCTCGCCCTTGCTTTGCAAAGTATGGAGCGCGTTAGTTTAATTAAATCTAGGTTTCGTGGTATCCATGCAGAAATCAGTTTACCTAGGCATGCTAGTCCCGCGATAACAGGTATAACAGCTAGGCCTCCTTGTATGGAAGTTGCACGCACCACAGAGACAGATCACACACAGAAACATATCGTGTCCTGTATTCATTAGTGTCAGCTGGAAGCTGGTTGACCATTAACAATGCAAAACTCATGGTGTGTACATTAAAAATGTATATATGTTAACAGTAAAATAACAGTATGTAGGATATGTAGAGTGCGGCGGCTATATAGATATTATGATTTTCGGAAGCGGTCGTGTGTATTCAGAACATATTTAATACATGATTGTGTATGTTATTTCCTTTGCCCATCTGTATGCCAATCCATTTCTTCACCCATCTATCAAGTGTTCATGTCATACCTCACTGCACATTCGACGGATTGAGGCAAAACATCTGCAGAATATGTGTGCATTAGGGGAAACAACTTCATTGCGGTTGCTCAGAATATAGAATCAAATATGGATGCCAGACATCCATTATGAAGAAGATGTATGACAAAGGGCGTGTTGGAGTTGGAAGGCTACTCTTGGGTGTAGGTTTAGCAATTCATGAATATTCCTTTTGGTGGACATTTTTATCTATCATGCCTAGGAGAGGAGGAGAACGCCTGAATGTGTTTTCTCCTATGTCTGAAAGGTTTGACCATCTACACATCAAGTGATTTAATAAGTGAGACCACTTCCACCAATCTTTGTGTCTGCTCATTCAATACGATATCTACTAAACTCTGTTGATAATCAATCACTCGTATAAGGAGAAGATAGTATTATATTCGAATATGTCTCTGTATGAATCTCAATCTAAAGACTAGTGGTCCGACTCGGCTCAAGTTTTGGTGTGAAGTGTAAGGTTGTTACCAAGAAGGAGGATGTCAACAGTTTGACTATGATCAGGATTAAAAAGGCAGATTCAGATCAAAACAGACACCTACCGAATCCATGTATATCTCACTAACTCCTCGTTCGATTTGGCATACATTTTAACACCTGAATTGGTGGCTGCAAACTGTGGTCTCACAACTTTGACAGTGATCAATAACTAAATCCGAAAAATCATAAAAATCTGAATATGCCTTAAAATGCAGAATAAATGGGCAATTATTGTGATTATTATCGCCAAGGCTTACGCAGTGTGTTTGGAGCTTCATTTATTATCATCAAACCTTAATCGGTCGGAGCATATAACACATTGCAACAGTTCATGAATCATGCGTCCTAACAGTTAACAACCCTTGAATACTAGCAACACCAAGCTTGCCCGTAGCACATAAACTTTCTGTGTTATCTGAATCCCTAATATAATTAACGCAATGTGACAAGATGAGAATGAGTATGGGAGGATTCAGGAAAATCATGTTATTGCCATTGCCCATGCTTATGATGGAAGTCTTACTACGACATATTAGTCAAATTGTTTTTGGGTTTCTTTGCAGATTCCCTTTTATCAAATAGAACTGATTACATCGGTACCAAAGTGGTCAGGTGTTATCAAGTGATACCAGATACTGTTGTGCAATGTGGTGATCATATTATGGAAACAGGAAGACTAAATTACACCACCTGTTTCAATTATTATTATTATTATTATTATTATTATTATTATTATTATTATTATTATTATTATTATTATTATTTTTATTATTATTATTATTATTATTATTATTATTATTTTTATTATTATGCAGTTTTAAATGCAATTTGATTGATGTTGGACATTTTCGATGGATCTTATTGGATTTTGTTTGATTCAGGATCTTACTAAATGAATTACCCTCCAATTTGAATACTACCCATGCATTCTGGGTGATAGAATACGTCATATAAGGCAAGCGTATTCGACGAATCTCACTTTCATAGTGTATCATGTCACGAATGAGACATATTGGGTTTAATAACTAAAGATCAATGCCTTGAATTCTCCAATCTATGTTTCTGTACATATGTAGATTCAACGAAAAAGGCTCAAATTAAGAAACTGATTAAACTGGACATAATCAATCGATATTCATTTAAATTTGCATATTTTATACTGGCATAGAGATTCGGTAGCAATTTCTTTCAATTGCATTATTTATTCATACAACCAAAGTTTGACATTTAAAATCGCCATTTGCCTCGTAAATGCGATATTATGTGATAACATATAGGCTCCAAGGTCGAATTCAGGTGGCAGGACATAGGGTCATGAACCCCCACCCACGTCCCCACCCTCTCCCTCATCCCCACCCACACCCACACACACGCACGCGCGCACGAAGGTAGGCACGCACCCAGGCACGCACACACACATAAGAATACCAAGTGTCATTTTACCCTTTCGTTGCTTTCAAAATGTGTAAATAGTTCTAAACAAGATTGATGTAGAAGATACACTTTTAACCTTAACATTAGTACTAGAAAGTCATACAATATTTCCTGTACTGGTTGTCAGATGGTGAAAGATGGTATCATTTTGGCTATCGGGAACCAGTTCACAATATCGATGCGGCACTGTTTGCCAGTTTCTCGATGCTTTGCTGCGTCCACATATAGGTGAAGAACTGTGTCATACTGGTCTTAGGACGCTCATTGTCGAGTCTGGTGTCACGGACTACTGGCCACGCCACAGCATTTAAGTTCATTGTGGCTTTCTCGTCGGTTAGCATCTGCTTGGAATGCATAAAGCCAGCGCCTGCTAAACTGCAGAGGTCTGACTTGGAATGTATATAAATCATATGCAATTATAGCCTTTGCAGTCACGAACACTTCAGACATGAGTTAGATGCAGAATTTCTCCAGTGGTTCGACGATGTGATTGAATGGAACTTTCCAGTGTATCCATCAATCATATGATGCCATAATTAAAGAGCGTGACGTGTAGGATGACATCATAACCAATGGCGTCATGCATGACGTAGATAAGTTCGTCACGAATGCTTAATTGAATTAAACCGTGTTGTACGAATTGATGTCTTTACTATTAAATAAAGATGCTGTTGAATATTTTGAAACTAATTTGATTGGGCCCTGTTGCTGCTATAATCAAATTATTTTCAAAATATTCAACAGCTTTCCTGTATAGTTTTCTGGAAATTGATAGTCATGCAGTTCATAGATCGATCAATCTTAACACAGCGAAGTGTGGGCTGAGCTTAGAAAAAGATGGCCGAGGCATAGCTAAAACTGGAAATGTCCATTGTCTGTGACTGTAGGGGGAACCGTTAGCCTTCAGAAACGCCGGACAAATTGAATGTACTAAGCACGATACCAGATGACAATTACAGAAGAAAAATAGCCATTCTGTTTGTTGACCATCTATCAGACTAAATGACAACTCGGCATGACAAAGAATCAAGAACACGTGGGGATATGTTTAATTTGTTTCAGAATGTCATTAGTAGTGCCATTGATCTAGTCACAGTTAGTGAACATTGTTGATGGGGAAGATGATCTACCATCGGATTTGTCATTTAGAGAAGTATTCAAATACTGAGAAAAGAAGTGGAGTCCAGTTCACCAGAATTATAACCCGTTAACTGCATAGACTATCTAAGTGTGTGGTGTCTGTGTTTTCAGGCGTCTTTCCTAACATTAAACTACTGCTTGAAATTGGTTGTTTATCAGATGCTGTCAGTGCCTCACCTGAGCGTTTGTTTTTAGGACAAAGGACAATGACATCTCATCGAAGTAGTGTGTCTGAGGAAAGGCGTATCTATGGCTGGCATGCACGTATTGAATCTAGGTTACGTGGAACATGGGAAGAAATCTGTTAAAGTACTCGAGATAACAGTTATGACCCGATGGTATCCTAAGATGGAAGCTGAACAATGGAACCTTCCAGTTTATTCATCCATCATCTGACGTCACATGACTTTGTAATCAACTATGTGACGTTATACTGACGTCATTGTCAATTACAGCTTGAATGACTCGAGTTGTCCGTCTTAAGCGCTTAATAGTCTGACACGTTGTGCGAATTGTATATCTTTACTATTTAATAAACCTTCTGTTGGATAATCTGAAACTAATTTTAATGGTCGCTGTTGCTGCCATAGGCAGCAACAACACCTAGTCAAATTAGTTTCAAAATATTCAACAGCTTCCCTGTATAGTTTTCTAGAAATTTATAGTCAAGGCGTTCGGGGATCGATCGAGCCCAACGCGAGCGAGGTGTGGGTGGAAATTAACTAGGGATGGGCGGGGCATGGCTAAAACTGGCAATGTTCATGGGTTCATATCGGGTGTATACTGATTGACCTAATAACTATCGACATCGATCTTGTTATATCTCTATGGTCCGGGACCAAGGTAAATATTAAACCACTCAAATGTAATTTGGTCATCCTTCTGACCTAAGTATATGACGTAACAGTCAATCACGTCATATGTAGGCTCACGTCGCTATCATAATTGACAAAATTACTGAATGAACCTTGAATTGTCAGGTAAGTGTTCGAATGTTATGTTTCTGATGGATTGACTATTTAATAAACGTTATGTTGAACATTTTGAAACTGATTTAACAATGTCCCGCAAATAGATTAATTTCATTATAGAAATCCCCCACAGTTGACCGCATATGATTCACAGATTGTGGGCCTGAATACCTAAACACGTTCTTAGCACTGTGTGAGAATGCAATGGTGTCGCCCTGTACATGAGTATTGTAGGAATTCAGTTTTGCTATGCCCCGCCCATCTCAAACTAAGCGCCATCCACCTTTTGCCCGTGTTGGGATCAAACGATCCCTAAATTCGCTGAATCTCAATTTCCAGAAAACAATACAGATAAGCTGTTGAATACTTTGAAACTAATTTTACTTGGTGCCGTTTCTCTTAATGGCCAGTGACATTAGTTTGAAAATATTCAACAGAATCTTTATAAAAGAGTAAAGCCACGCACTCCGTGCAGCAACGGTTAGTCCGTTAACAATTAAGCACTTGTGACAAACTTAGCTATGTCATTCATGACGTAATTGATTATGACGTCAGCCTACCTGTGACGTAGTAGGTTATGACGTCATATGATTGACTGAGAAACTGGATTCATCAATTATGTTGTATTGCGGAATGGTAATCATGATCTGCCTCGATTCCACAGTGCTTATCAGATAGTGGCAGGATTCGAACCTGCACCCTGTCCACACCCTTTGATGTCCGATTCACCTCTGGTAATGAGATCGAGTCGTAAACCGAAGAGAGTTGGTTCGAATGCTATCTCTATAAGACAGGCAGCCACAAGTGTGAAGACGGTCGTGAATCTCATAGCATATGTATAACCCTCTAGCCATCCTGAACTAGACATTTTTTGGACTGTGAGAGAATGTATCGTGGTCACAATGCGTTTGTGGCAATGGATGTATAAAATGTGCTAATAATTTACCGTTCCGTTCCAGTGTTAGCTATTCCCCGCCCAGTTTATCCATCCATCAAATGGTGCCGTAATCAACTGCGTGACGTGTAGGATGACGTCATAGTCAAAGAGTCGTAGACAAGTTAGTCATGAACGTATAATGCATGCGTTGTTGTACGAATTGCCTTTTATATTCGTTGCTTAGCTTTAAACTGATGTGACTGGGTGTTGTTGTTGGCAAAATAGTCAACAGCATTCATATATAGTTTTCTGGAAAATGATAGTCAGGGAGTGCAAGGATCGATCGATCCCAACATGGGCGAAGTGTTGGTGAAGTTTAGCTAGAGATGGGCGGGCATGGCTAAAACGCAATTCCTTCATTTGCTGGGAAGCTGCTTCTGTCAATGACAGCAACATGTTCGGGTCGAATTAGATTTAAATTGTTTTTAAATGTCAAAACTACCTTGACATCGAGAAGCTGGGAGTCAATGATTTAAAGTCTTAAGATCAGCTGACCCCCATATGTTTTAAACCACTTTCTTTTGGCACCAAAGTCAGGTTTCCGCTATAGACAGTTAATGGTGTATTAAGGTTCTATTGAAATTCAGAAATAGTATGCCTAACAATGTTAACACCATAGAAACAAATTGTGCTAGATCTAAATAACTTTATTGAGAGAGTTATGAGGACTAGCAAACTTCAAGCCAGTGAAAATATACAAGAGCACCGCCTAGCAAATACAAGATCATTCTTGTGCTCCAGTTATATTCCAGATATTTTAACATTCTAGGTTTGAGAAATAATTATAATAGAGTTCTTTAGGGATTTTAAAGAAATAATTAAATTAGAACTTATTATTGATGATGATGATGACATTTTGGTATTTGATATGTTAATTGTTGTTGTTGTATTATTGTTGTTGTTGTTGTTGTTGTTGTTGTTGTTGTTGGTGTTGTTGTTGGTGTTATTGCTGCTGCTGCTGCTCTTGTTTTTGTTGTTGATGATAAGGTTTTGGTATTTGTCATTGATGCTGCTGCTTCCGTTGCTGCTTCCACTACTGCTGTTGCTGTTGGAGTGGTGATAACTGTAGCGATGCTGGTTTGCCTAGTGTTGTTTGTGGTGTTATTGTTGGTGATAAAGTGCATTGCTGCTTAGCCACTTGACTGGTGTTGTCGATGACGATGTTGTTGTTGGTTGATTTTCTGTTCTTCTTGTTGCTCTTTTTGTTGGTGGTGGTCGTCTATTTGGTGTTGGTTTTGACGTTTGTACTAATATTGTTGTTTATGTTGCTGGCCATGGTGTTTGTGGAAAAACAATTGCGAACGTGCAATGGTTGCTTTGTCAAACATATCAAAAATTTGACATGCAGACAAACCAACCTACCAACATGGTAGTAGTGAGTGGTAAATAAAAATACACGAATTGTTGAAATAGGTAATAGCAATTGCGCTAAGCTCTTTAAGGTACCCTCAGTGAATACGTACACAATAGTCTATATATGTGGACACATCTACTGCTGAGTTACTGGATCTGATTGTCCAGTGAAAATTGATGAATCCAATCTGTCAACCAAGGATATACCGTCATAACCAATTGAGTCACTTGCAGGCTGGCGTCACAATTAAAGCCGTAATGAATGACCTAGCAAGGTCTGTCATGAACGTTTAAAGGTCCGTCAGTTGTTCGAATTGTATGTATTTACTATGTAAAATGCCTATGGCAGCGCCTAGAGGGAAGATAAGCTCATTTGTCAGCAGAATACCGTGCGTCAATCGAAATATTTTATAAATAAGTGTATGGTGTTGGCGTGGCCTGTGGGAACAACAACGCCCAGTCAAATTAGTTACAAAATATGGAACAGCTTACCTGTATAGTTTTCTTGAAAGTGAGGTTCGTAGAGTGCAGGGATCGATCGATCACAAGACAAGTTAGCGTGGGTGGAACCTATCTAGCGATGGGTGATCATAGCAAAAAGAGGATTTATCCATTCATAGATTGCGGTCTTTCATTAACTCGTACATTCCAAATCTCGTCGTCTAGCTGTACTCCGAATATGACAATCTTAATATTATGCATTTTAATCAAATGTGTATGACATGAAATCGAGGGTCACAGTCCGTCCTTCAGGTAGCTGACACACTTATCAATGTCAGATGATGTCACAATCATAATGACGTATTTTGCTATTCAGTAAAATTGAAAAGTCTGTCAGCACGTGTACAAATTGAATCTCTGTAATGAATTTACAATGCAATATATATTCCATTGAATATGTAGAAACGAATTTAACTGAGAGTTGTTACTGTTTCAAAATATTCAACGGCCGTCTTGTATAGTTACCTTGAAACTTAGATTCAAGATTCCAAGTTTTGACCTGATTCAAACACGTTGAACGAGTAAGTGTGCCATTGTTAGAAATGCGTAGAGCGGAGATAACATAAAATGGGTAAAGCATAGGTAGAAATAGGTGGGGCCTAGGGAGAATTGTGTGTGGCATAGATAGAAATGGGTGGGACGTGTAGAAAAAGGGGTGGGCATAGAGAGAAATGAGTAGGGCATAGATAGAAATGGGTGGGACATAGATAGAAATGGGTGGTGCATAGATAGAAATGGCTCGGGCATAAATATAAATATCTTAGATAGAGATGGCCGGGACATAGCTAAAACTGAATTCCTCCATAGACAACACAATGACAATGAATACCATCAGAGCTAGTAGTGGCTGATATTGCACGAGCCCATATCACAATATTTACTGTGGGAATATCGAGATAGATAACAATGGATTCCGTGTACACATGTTGGACTCGGCTGTCTAACTGGAGTGTGTGTTGTGAGTCACGAGAGATACACACCTATGCAATAGTGTGATTGAAATATGCACCCCATTACCATGGAAATGCCCACTGTTTCCAATTTTTAAGTGTCATACATATGGTTGTGATTATTCACCAAATTGTGATATAGTAAACTGTTAAAAGATTCTGCATTTTCAGAGTTTATAAAGCAACAGATATCCCCTTCCACCACGGTAACACAATTGGATATTATACATCTTAAATTAGTTTTATTTAATAAATAATATTTGATTTGATATGCCACATGTGAAACTAAATATTTACAAATTTACTCCGAAGAATAAGATAAACTTTTATAATACATCTTTCAGATTTCTTGGGTGATGGCGTATGCAGATGACACCTGCTTCATGCCACATTAGCCAGGGTTAGCTATATCACAATTATCCCAAGTAATCGAAACAGAAGTGCATATATATTGGCTTTTTTCGGCAGCACATCTCATACACTTGAAGAACGGTTGATTCCTTGCCACATTGATAACACATCGTGTAGAGGACGTCATCAGTCTTGCAGAGACCCGGTCTGGGAATGCTGGCGCGCAGGCCAGTTCTGTCGTTTAGCTGAGGAAGTGGTGAAGCGAATGTTAGTGACACCACACAGCACAGGCACATTGCCACCATCAACCATGTGAACGAGGATGCAGACATACTCTGTGAAGAGAGAATAGAAATATAGTTGTTTCACTATGCAGTCACCTTCATCGTCATAATAACCATCATTATGATTATTAATTAAACTAGATATTCGGAGAGGAACGTCTAGCAGACCATTGCGTGCTAGCACGCAGAGGGGTCGTACACATTTCGAAGTTCAATGACATTTTGATGACTTTCCATGACTAGACCCACTCAATGGACCGTTCCACTTTATCCATCCATCAGATGACGTAATAATCAACTACGTGGCGTGGAGACTGGCGTCATAATCAATTACAATAAGAATGACTCGATTCAGTCCATCTTAAAAGCATAATAGCTTGACACGTAGTACGAATTGTATGTCTTTACTATTTAATAAACATGCTGTCGAATATTTTGAAACTAATTTAACTGCGTGCTGTTGCTTAACTGTATAGTTTCTGGAAATTGAAAGTCAGGTAGTTCAAGGATCTATCGATCCCAACACGGGGTACGTGTGTGTGGAGTTTAGCTAGAGATGGGCGGGGCATAGCTAAAACCAGAGTCATGGCATGAACGTGAAAACTATATAATGGTGATCTTGCATGATTTTCCCCTTCTGGGTCTCTGCAATGCATAATACGTCGTATGCAAGTTACATTTTAGTTTTAAGCATGTAATGTCAACAGCCGGCAGTCAAATTACCTGCCTATTTAACTTGAAATCTGGATTCTAGGAAGTCAAATTTCAAATTATATTACTCGATTCCTTCACGCGTAAAAGGTGGGCGAATCTTAGCTACAAATGGGCGGGGCATAACTATAAATGGGCGGGACATAGTTAGAAAAGCATCCATATTGAATATAAATTAACGCAATTGACGTGAAGTTGCTGCACCAAACCCGTAACACACTAGATGGTGAAATCTATCTTTTGTTACAATTTGGGAAATACAACACGGGAAAGCAGGACGTACAGAACTGTACTAATGGCATAATCATTAACAATTAAAAGACAAAAATATAGAGATATAAAGTAGATACGTAATTCTCTCAAAGAGAATGTCTCTGTTCCACTCTAGGGTACACTTATAATATACGTGGTATTTCATTTCTTTGCACTCAGATTGATAAAATGTGTCCAAATTAAAAATTGACTGCAGCATAGAACCGTATTCCGGTTAACCACCAAATATATAGGCATCTAAATATTGAGTCAAACCCTATTGGTTGCTATCAATGTGTCGCGAAATAGAGGAGTCCAGGTTATCCATCAATCAAATGGCACCATACGTGGGATACGAGTAGGATGATGTGCTAAGCAGTTACGTCATGAATTGCGTTTCTAGGTGCATCACGAACACTTAAGAGATGACGGGTGAAGTGTTGTTGTATGAACTGCATGTCTTTACTATTTACTAACCATAATGTTACATATTTTGAAATTAATTTGACAGGGCACTGTTGCTGCCATATTCAACCACAGCAGCCATTTAAATTAGTTTCAAAATAGTCAACAGCGCGCATGTATAGTTTTCTGGGGATTGATAGTAATAGGGAGTTCACGGATCGGTCGATGCCAA
Source organism: Chaetoderma sp. LZ-2023a (assembly GCA_034401795.1). Classification (NCBI taxonomy): domain Eukaryota; kingdom Metazoa; phylum Mollusca; class Caudofoveata; order Chaetodermatida; family Chaetodermatidae; genus Chaetoderma; species Chaetoderma sp. LZ-2023a. The sequence goes on along the minus strand of CM067373.1, from coordinate 176,377,114 downwards.
CACGGTCGAAGTGTGGGTGTAGCTTAGCCATAGTAAAAATATGCGGGGCATAGCTAAATATGGAATCCTCCATTAAATTCAATAGAATGGGACTTCGAGTAATATATTCCTGGTCTAGATCCACACAGAGCAATGGTTGATAATGTGCGAGCCGTGATTTATAATCTCCTATGAATAAGTCAGAATAGCAATTATTATTGGCGAAAGTTTTCGCCCAGTTAGTGATTGGTTCAGTTACTCGGTCTATCTATTTGTTTGTGTGTCTATTTGTTGGAATCCAACCTTGGTTAAATTGCAGGCTTAACCCTTAGATCTCAGGATTGAATCACCCTATTGGCACTCAACTTGGACATATGCTTTCCTATCTCATGGAGCACAATGATGTTTATGACATGAGGTAAAAGGTCAAGCTTGCTATAAAACTATATTTATACAGTTATTTTTGGGGGGTTTAGCTCCACAATGTTTCTGGCTTAACTCAACATATCGTCATATATCTCATGGTTGGTTCATCCTATTTGGACTAAACCTAGACAAATGCTTCCTTATATCAAGTGGATGGAGTACAAATATATTGACGTCAAAGGTTGATGTCACTCTGACCTTGCTATAAAATTCGATTTGTAGGGTTAAGTTTTTGGCTTAGCTCAAAATATCGTCTTATATCTGAGGAGTGGTACATGCTACCTGAACAAAACCTGATTATATATTTACCTATATCAAACAAAAATAGCACAGTAGTGTTGAGGTCAAAGTTCAACGTCATTCTAACATTTCTAAAAAATACCGATCATAACGGGTAGGTTTATCTGCTTGGCTGATCTTGCCTTTATTTCAGAATTGTCCAAGTTATTGAAACTAAGCATCGCCATACAGTTACCCCATCCAAACGGAACACCAGAAAGACAGTGACACGCATGAGGTCAATGTCTTTGAAATCGTAATGCAAATCTAAATTTGCATATGGAAAAGCAAAATAATTAATAACCGAGCCAGTTATTCCAGTGGTAAATTTTCAAAAATAATATTCTCTTGGCCTGCACATGAATATTTAATAAGCACATATGTTGATATTTTTTACCAAATTTAGCCACTAACGGGTTAATGGGTGCATTTTGTATACTAACGTTATTTCGGTAGTTAATGTCTTAGCTAAGATCTTTTGAATATTGTCAGACAATAGCAATATTCCCAGCAACGCTGTTTGTCATTATCTATAATCGGAACCTATGAACCTCAGTCATAATGGAGCGATTGGATCTGTCATTCAAGTACAGTATGACATAATCAATTACTTCACATATAGGCTGACGTCACAATCAAAATGCACAATGAATGACGTATCTAAATCCGTCGGGAACATGTAAAAGTCAGTCAAGTGTATGAAGTCTATGTATTTGATGGATTTACTAATTAATAAACATTTCTCTTGTGAATAATTTTAAACTGATTTCAAATTAACTTCAAAATATGCAAGTTCTTAGCTTGAGATTGTGATTCCGGAAAGTCATGATTCATTGTATATAAATCGATTCTAACACGCCTAAAAAGTGGGCGGAGATGAGCTAGACATGGGCGGGGCCTAGATAGAAATGTATCCCTCTATTACTAGTGATGTAAGCCTATAAAGCTTAGTAATAATTCTGCGCACTGACAAGATTGAGCTAGATATCCATTAACAAGTGATTTAGCCATAGGCAAGTCTTCCTCAGCCGGGGTATGATCATTATTTATAATTTATCATGCTTCCTCATAATTATCTCTAATATAATTATGACTGTACAGCTTTCAAAGTCGTGTGAAATAATTTGTTCAGAATAAGGTATTGTTACCAAAGGTAGCTAAAGTGACGGACAGACCGGCGACTTTTTATGCTCGTCACATCGATCGTTGACGAATTCTGTCGCTGACAATTCGTCAGTGAACTCGGCGCCGAAAACATTCTCTACGGGCATGTAGAGACACCAGCCGAATTTACCAATGATTATACACCACCAGTTATGAATCGTGTGACTTCCTCAATGGACACAATAGGAACAGCTATATGGCGATCGGCGATCTTTAGCGAATTTATCAAACATACAAGGGTATTTGATCGCTAGCAAAATTCGCCATCGCCTGAGCGGACACACCTGACGTATTTATCTAAAATTGTTCGCTGATCGGCGCTCATTGCCAATCGGCGCAATGAGCGTAAAAAAACGGTCGTCTGTCCGGCCCTTTATGCTTCCTTCATAATTATTTCAATCGGTCACCTTTTGATTGTCAGGGTTGCACTATGCAATCTTGGCATTTCTTTTTATCAACCTACAGGTGATAATTACTAATTAGTTGTCATATTATAGGAATTTTTCTGACCATATTACGAACAGCATCATCATCGCAATATTTTGATTTATCTACATTTCTGACAAATGCGCCTACAACGTTATAAAAATGAATATATGCGGCTCTGATATTGATTATCGTTTGAAAAGAAACGTTTGTCTTCCTAATTAAATATAATATAGCAAGGAAGCCAGTCTGTATACACGTCTATCTTCGAGTGGTCCACGCGAACGTCAGTCATGGAGTAAATTGCAAAGATATAGTTTAAGCTAATTCCCGCCCATTTCTAGCAATGCTCCGCCCATGCTTTGTGTGTGTTAGGGTCGGTTTATATACTCTCAATCCTAAATTGCCAGAATTCCAATTTCAAGGTAACTATACAGATTACATGTTGACTATTTTGAAACTAATTTAACTGTGTACTGTTGTTGTCTATTCAGCAAAATATGTATTAATTAGTAAAGACATACAATTTGTATACATGACGAGCCATTCAATGTTCTCATCAGGCATAAATACGTTATTTATTTCGCATTTTGATTATAATGCTAGGCTACATGCTACCTATATATTATGACGTCATATACTTGAGTGGCGTCATATACTTGAAATTGTTTCTCTCCATTATGGAGGTCATGAAGTGGTATGGAATATTGTTACTTAACCTTTGCACGTATTGGTATTATATTGGTAATCTAACTCGAAAATCTCTACCATCCAACCAGTGAATAAATATTCCTGCTATAATTGCATATCATATTTCAGCAATTAGATCACTTAACAGCTTAGGGCGCAGATGATGAGACACTTTTCTCCTGGAGTCGACACATTGAAACATAACTGATAAGTTTCTTCAAGAGAATATTACGGCAATTAGTCATGGAGGATGTAGTTAGTGTTGTCGTAGCAAGTGCAGTTTCTTGTGCAACGCATTCATTGCCAGTTATTTATTTGTTTCTATGCTTGCGAATCGAGTCACATGGAAATGCATGTCGCTGAACATGCGATGCAAGATAAAGAGAGAGAGAAAAAAGAGTGTGAAGTGGAGAGAGAGAGAGAGAGAGAGAGAGAGAGAGGGTGCACATATAGTTAGGCGAGAGATAATGAGAGAGGGGGTGGGAGGGAGAGAGAGAGAGAGAGAGAGAGAGAGAGAGAGAGAGAGAGAGAGAGAGAGAGAGCGAGAGAGAGAGCGAGAGCGGTAGAGAGAGAGAGGGAGAGAGAGAGAGTGAGAGAGAGAAAGAGAGAGATATTTATTGATTATAATGTTTCAAGGTAAATTTGCATAATTCATCATATGCATCTCCTAATTACAGGGAAAGAGCATGTGGTGTT
>CM067373.1:176363454-176368454 GCA_034401795.1 Chaetoderma sp. LZ-2023a | reverse complement strand
TAATGCTTATATATTAATGCATGCTCATATTTAGGCAAACTCAAAATATCTTTAAACAGTTCTGGAATAAAGCTATCGCCCTCCCTTCTCTCGCCCCACCCCAGCTCAATATCCATCCACCATCCCTCCATCCATCCCTTCCTCTCTTTCTTTCTCTCTATCTCTCTCTTTCTATCCGCCCCACGCCACACGCACGCACGGGCGCGCGCGCACACACACCCACGCACGCACGCACGCACGCACATCCCTCCATCACTCCTTCCCTCCCTCCCTCCTCCATGGCTTCCTTACTCCATCCCTGACCACACCCGTCCCACCCTCCCTCCCTCTCTGCACTGCTTCCCTCCCTCCATCTCTCTCTCTCTCTCTCTCTCTCTCTCTCTCTTTCTCTCTCTCTCTCTCTCTCACTCTAGCACGCATACATGCGCGCGCACAGGACGCACTTACACACGTACGTACGCCCCAACATGTGCCCGTTCACTAGGTCATCAACTAGTTAACATCAATGCCATTTGTAAATTAGGTTGATAACTAATGTGTACAATTGCGAATTCAAATACAATAAATAATGCATGGATGTCGTGGTTTAGGATTGGGATACGATTTATTAGTCTGTACTTTGGAATAGCTGTATTATAATTTCAAAGCGACTATTGCTAGTAGAATGATTACTCTGAAAATCCTTTGGCTGGAAGCTATTGATGCCATCAGCAGTAACAGTTTCTCGCCACATTAGTCTCAACTTAGCCAACATATTGTTTCTGTATCGAACGGAATAAGGCATATCACATCCATAGACAACTTAATAGACATATATTGGCTAAATGGGGTTAACGTATTGCGACGTAGATACACCCCATCCATTAATTATGCTTGTGAGTGAGGTTTGTCACGAACAGAAATGTTCCTATTTGTGTGGTCAAACTATGTTTAATCGTCTGGAGAATTGATCACACGCGCGGCCACTTGACCGTATACCGCACATTATACGTAAGCAAGGCAATTAGTATGTAGCCTACTATGGTGCGATCGTTTCTTGTTTCGGTTACGCAAAGAATCGGAAATCTATCAGCGACTTCTCTACGTATCCCACACATGTACTGGAGACATATACGAATCAATCGTAGTCACCACACGTAGACCACTCCGTACCACTCTGCGCAAATGTCTTCAAAACGGTATTTAACCAATTCCAACAGGTTTTGGACTTCGGGTAAGGACAAGCCGGTAGGGAGATGTCCGGCTAAACACATTCTTCAATCACTGCGCCATAATTCCTTTTATTTGTAAATTAAGATCTTTATATGATGCCTTATGCACCTTTGAGAATCCGTGATCAATATTAGTCACTTGTTATATGACAATTGGTGTAGGTCACGAAATTGGCAAATGTCCAGCAATAACAGATTTTATTGCATGTCTTTGATGGAACCCCAATTTAATAAACATTATCTTTAATATTTTTAGAGTAACTTGCCTGTGGGCTATTGCTGCAAATGGCAGCAATAGTTCCCAGCTGAATTAGATTGAAAATATTCTACAGCTGGCCTGTATAGTTACCTTGTAATTGAGATTCTAGGAATTGATGATCAACGTGTTAGAAATGATTGAAACATGCTTACAAACAGAGTGTTTAGGGAAGAAATGGGAGGGGCATAGCTAGAAATGGATGCATGGCTAGAATATGAAGGGACATAACTAGACATGGGAGGAGAATGTCTAGAAATGAGATGGCATAGATATAAATGGGTCCCTCAATTGATTAATTATACGGTTTCCTACATAAAGTTACTGAATCATGTCACTGCTTACGAAATGTATTCATGCGTAAAATCTCGGCAACATTTGATACACTTAAGCTAAACAATCATGAGAGGCAATGCATATCAAGGCACACCTTAGTTGAGATTTTAACATGTATCTTGTCAGCATTCTGAGCAAGACGTGACACACAAATGAAGATGGCACAGCCAGGATTGCTAAAGTGTGCCATGCCTTTACAGTTCTCAAGCAATTCTTGAGGAACATTAAACACAACACTAAGCTGAGACAGTGTAGCTAGATGGTAAAGCACTGCAGCTGAATGGAAGATTCCAGTTTATCAATCAATCACATGACGTCATAGTCGACTACGCGACATGTTGGATGACGTCATAATCGATTACGTCATGAATGGCGTAGCTAAGTTCGCCACGGACAAAGAGTTGTTGTACAAATTATATATCTTTATTAAATATTCATCAGCTTATCCGTATCTGTTTCTTGAAATTGAGATTCAGAGAGTGCAGGGACTGATCGATCCCACGGGTAAAGAATGGGTGGAGCTGGGCTAGCGATAAACAGGGCACCGCTAAAACTCGATTCCTCCATTGAACCGATATCTCATGAAGAATCATAGTGTGTCTCTAATACACGGTGTAAGTCCTCGTCGACAGTGTTCAAAAGATGCCAGCAACAAACCCTCAAAAGCTTGTCAAGAAACGTCAAAAGCTTTGAGATGCCAGTCGCTTCATCCATAGTCTGTTCACTGAATCATATTCGCAACGTGTGGGTATATGAAAATTTGGAGAGGATACTTCATTCAATGACTAGGGTAGCCAATAATCATGACCAATGGTTTCGTTTATTCTAGTGGGTTCGCAAGTAACCCATTTTTTAGAGAATCTCTCAATTGCAAATAGGCACCCTCACCACGAGCATCTTGCCCTGTAGGCGGGACTTAGAACACACCTTCCGAATCCTCTGCGTGTCGTAGGAGGCGACTAAAGGAGGTACGGGTGAGGTAACCCTGACCTAAACCTCGAGTGCTGAAGACGGATGTTCCAGGCCACACGGCGCACTCTAATAAACCATGGATCCACGCACTTAACGCTTATGATCATGTCGATAGTCACTTACAGGACTGGGGTATGATCAGCGAACGAAAAGAAGAAGAAGAAGAAGAAGACCAGGAGCATCTGAATTGCAAATAATCACACTCACCACGAGCATCTGACTTGCAAATAATCACATTAACACCGAGCATCTGAATTGCAAATAACCACTCTCACCACGAGCATCTGAGTTGCAAATAACCACACTCACCACGAGAATCTGAGTTGCAAATAACCACACTCACCACGAGCATCTGAGTTGCAAATAATCGCACTCACCAGGAGCATCTGAGTTGAAAATAACCACTCTCACCACGAGCATCTGAGTTGCAAATAACCAAACCCACCACAAGCATCTCAGATGCAAATAATCATACTCACCACGAGCAGCTGAGTTGAAAATAACCACACTCACCACGAGCATCTGAATTGCAAATAATGACACTTACCACGAGCATCTGAATTGCAAATAATGACACTTACCACGAGCATCTGAAGTGAAAATAATCACATCCACGACGAGTATCTGGATTACAAATAATTACAATCACCACGAGCATCGGAATTGCAAATTACCACATTCTCCACGAGCATCTGAAGTGCAAACACACTCACCACGAGCATATCCAGATGCCGATGATTGGCAGATCAACAACATCTTACACATGTTGATGTGATATCACCATATGATTAGATTACCATAACTAGATTTCCAGGTTGACAATAAGGTTGAAAGCCATCTTAGAAATGATTGCACATGCAAACCCCCCCCCCCCCACCCCCACCCCCCACCACCCCACCCCTGCCCCGAGGCCAACATAGCTAATGTTGTTTTCTTCTAACCTAGCTAAGATCTAGCAAGAACCCTAATTGTTTCCCATGGGTGTTTGACAATAACTAGCTACCGTAAACATAAAAGTGCTGCTTCTATATCTGGTTGAATTATCCCCAATATAAATATCTTACCATTATTAAATCACTCCTGGCCAAGACATAGCTGCTATTGATTGGTACAGTCTCTCATGAGTCTCATACAATATAACATGCGAAGAAGAGGTGGCAGAGAAATGCGAGACATGCGCAATCAGTGATATAGCCGGGCCTCACATCGTGAGATATGTGTACATGTATGCGTGTGCTTATCTGTAAAGGTATGGGTACATGCGTCCATGCCCCAACGGCGTGCTGCCATGCGATCGACGATGTACGTTCGTCTGTAGAGGAACGTAGTCTGTGTTCATGAAAATGTCAACGAAGTCCGTCCAATCTATCATTGCGACAGAGAGATAATCCGCACGAATTCACAAACCGATACTTTTATGGGAGGCATCACCCCCTCGCCCTCGCCCCCCCCCCCCAAACCCCATTAGTGATGCGCATGTTTCCTGACTATTCCGTCTGATCTCCCGGTGGTGTGTGGGTGGATCTTTCAGACAAAGTTCCACTCCGCTATTCCATTCTTCATCTATTGGCTCCACACCACTTTGTTCATTCATATGTTGGTGGCGTGCTATTTTAGTATATTATGCTTGTCAAATTGTGTTAGCAATCGTCATGCCGATCTCCACATGCTTCTCAATTAGTCATGATTTGTAGAAATTCACGTTCAAGATAGCTTTAGAATATTCTGAAACGTATTTCACATGAACCTGCCGCAACAACACCCAGTGAAATTAGATTCAATATATTCAAAAGAATAGTTCGCGCATTGTAAATGATTGACATATATTGGCCTTTCCAATTTAAATTTGTCTTTTCAAAGAAAGAATACCACCGAAGGGCATTCTCTTACCATCCTGTAAAATTCACACTCAATTTAAGCAAGCGCTAATGGAATATCCTGTGGCTTTGAGGGACGCATCGTAGGGTTATATCCAGGAAACAGTGGATCACATTAAGACAATACGTGTCATTCAACGCTGGCAGTAATTAATTGATTCACTTTTGCAATCCATATCCCGGAGGGCTCGATGCAGTACGGAGGACTCGATGCAGTATGCATGGCTCACAAATACATTAACATGTTTCCAAGTAAAATAAAACGTACTGTTGAATATTTAGAACATAATTTTATTGGAAGCCATTGCTACGTCCAGCAGCAGTGGCTTACAATCAGAATATGTCCAA
>CM067373.1:176318454-176358454 GCA_034401795.1 Chaetoderma sp. LZ-2023a | reverse complement strand
AGCAAGTTCCAGACATATTTATTATTTTCAGCACATTAAACAGCTCGCCGGTATAATTCTCTTGAAGTTGAGACGTGGCCTGTGCCTTAATTTCAAGGGAACTATACAGGTGAGGTCGAATCGCACATAAACTTCAAGGATTAAGGAGTTAATTTGAAGTACCGGAGTTAGTGATTATGTTCACTGATGCGGCCGTATCTGCTGTTGATCTAAATCGTGCACGGATATAATGCATATCGGAAAGTCTATGGCATCACAGTCAAATACATCACAGATAATCTGACGACACAATTAAAATGCATCATGGATGGCGTATCTAAGTATGTAAGTAACTCTTAATAGTCCTTGAAGTGCACGAATTGTTTGCCGTTATTACTTAATAACAATTATGTCAAATATTTCGAAACTATTTTGATAGGGTACTGTTGCTGCCATTGGATGAAACGCAATTCGGCACCTGAAGCTACTCCAGACATGATATGTGGAATTGAACAGCGAGGACGCGTCTGAATCCAACGAGTTTTCAAACAGAAATCATCTATTCGAATTTAGGTGCTTTGAAGTCAACATGACTATTTTTGCTAAGTACAATGTTGTGAGCTACGCATGAGAAATTAGTCAAGAGAAAGAATCCTGTAAGTTTGGTAATATCCTTATATTCATATTTGTGTAGTGTCAAAGGCTCAAGATTTTATTAACTAACATGTCTGTGGCGGTCCTGGAAGACACATGGTTTCCGAATATGGCTCATCGTGCCATGGCATAAAGATTTTCTGGATGAATACAGATATTTCTTCGGGATGTGTGTTTCTATTCCTTCATCGCCTAAAGAATCACACCACCCATTTGGATTCCAAATTCGTTAAAACATTTTGATGGGACAGCACATATATACTCGCTGTGCATACTTTTGAAGACAATATTGAAAGCGTTTTAACCAAGCAAATACGAGATATAGATATCATTTTTGCGACAGAGGCTAGGAAGGAGACGATGCTCCAAGTGTTTGATAGGCGTTTGCTTCTTGTCCTATATTTCATCATTACATAACCAAATAGAAACCAGATCACGACACATGACTGCTATACCAAGATGAAGCAGCACAGCGGCATGGCTGTCAGAAGGCTCAGCGTCCTTTATATTATAACACTGATCAGTTAGTGCCAATCTTTTGCGCTACATTCATGATTTGGTCTTTTATCTCAGGATTTCTTAAAACAATTAGAAACAGACATAGATACGTGATTAAACATACCAAGTGGAAACAACATGCTGCTGGAGATAAGTTTTACCTTTGAAGTCTGCTTTCTTGGTAATAGGTATTTGGCTTTACCGCTTACATATTTCTCAATCTAGCTTGTTCCAATTGGAAGGAAACATACACACATGATACCTTACATTTTTTCAAGATGGAAGTAGTGTACTGAATGGTATGTCACTAGGACAATGGTCAAAGTCACAATCACCTTTGTACTGTAGCTCGCCGGGTAGTGTCGGGTCGTTCCGATGTATCATGTCGACTCGCCGCGCCGCAAGTGCATGACGAGTTATAATGCTGGTTAGTATCCGGTCTCCGGTCTCAGGGTGACGGACCTTGTCCTAAGGCCGGTGGAACTCTATCGTTCTGGTGGGGCCATGCGACCATCGTCGCAAACGTTAAACACAACGGTCTCATTCCACGAGTTTGTGTCACCAGTATGCCTGTCCATAGCAATTTCATGATCTATGGACTTACAAGATTTCATTTGGTGACCTAAAAATATACGTCCATACAATGAGTTTACCTAAACAATTAAAAATATGCTAGATAAAACTACAATCAGAGCATACAAAAATACGAGACATAGAAACAGGTAGATGAACTTCTAAACATGGGGCTCCCGGAGGTACCACACAGACTCGTAGGTCCGCAGAGGTATCCCCGCAAGGGAGGCTCCCGTACACGAGACTTAACTAGTTAACTTAATATAAGTTATTATACGTCTAAGCCGAAAGGAAGAAGGTTATCTCAGACGAAAAGTGATGTGCCTCACGCGGGCACTACTCCTAATGCAAGTTTTGGGTGAGGAGTATTATCTTGGCGTGGATCGTAGTTGCTGAATCCTTGTGAGAAGCGAGTGCCTGGCGTGGGACTCTGTCTTGGTAAGGTGTCGCCACTGCTTAAAGTGGAAGAAGAAAGGTAGGTAAAAATGGGCCTACCCTAACATTTCAATCAAAAATGCTTTAGAAAGAAAAGACCATACCTAGTGAGATTATGACTCTAGGGGTGCGCACTGTTTTATGTGAAGACGGGATGGAGGATTCCCGATGGATTCCCTTGTCACTGTCTTATGTAGTTCTTGGTTTACTGTATTAGTAGTTGCTGCTTTTATTCTGCGGGCCTTCTGCCTTGATTAATTCCCTTTAGTTGTTTTCAGAACACGAATTATTTTAGGCCGCAACTGGCTGATATCTACCTAGCTATTAGACATGGCTGTCACGAGAACAGATGCCCCAAGACATCAATACTAGAGACAGCGCTCATACATGTTACGTAGCAGGATCTCAGAACTGGATAAGAATCCGGACATCCCGCCCCGCAATCACATAAAACATCACAAGACATGGGTTACATTTCACAAAAGCATTATTAGACCATTTCTCCTATCGTTATGGTGGGGGTAAGAGAGACGAATTGCCACTGTAAATGTCCTTCCCGCAAGGGCGTGGCAGATCTAAATATCATGCCCAGACATTTTAACAGAATTCGGTGGGGATGCGCATCTCGCCCGTCACCGGATCCTATGGAACTAACCGTTTTACCTGTCATTAGGTTTATATACAAGTTGCCAGTTTTTCATTGCGGTGCGGGAGGATTGTCAGTAAATAAGATAATAATTAATACATGGGTTTTCGCAGTGTTTTCCTACATTGGCTTAAAGTGCTAACTACTAAGTATCCGAAGATACACGGGAATGTGTATGTGACACCACCCTGGCCATCACCGCTTGGAAACCCCAATAGTTTCCCAGAGTCGGATCAGCCCATCGTGCGGATGGGGACATCCAAACAATTAAGAAGCCACAAGCCTGAGTGTAACACGAAGAGAGACAAAATCTTACTTATGAGTCTTGATTACCACACTACCGGAAGAGAAGAGTATATTACACAGTATGTAATGAAGAAAGTGTCTCTAATAATTTTGAACCTATCCTATTGAGCTGAATAGAAAAGGTTTAGTCAGTAGCATGCCGGGCTAGACAGAGTTATAGCACAGACAGCGACCTCAGTGAAAAATTGTTGGTGGCGGGAGAAAGTGCTGCATATATAAGTGTTGCTGCATAGTGTTTCCTACACGCACTGCAGTTCTATATTTTCTATGATTAAACAAAACATATGAACGGATGGCCACTGGCCATATATATACATAATCTAACCAGAACAATCAATACGGTGTCAAGTGATCAAGATATATATGACAGTTCATGTTAACGAACCTACTAATGGTGCGGTTAGCAACACATTGAGGAAAATGTGAATAATTATCAACACATACAGAAATTATAACTAGCGGTCCTAAGACCGTTGCGGTTCCTTTTAGTCATCGGGACCGTTATTGCGGATACAATATAATTAACAAAACCTATATAGAGAAATAATTAAACTGTGAAGTATAGTTACTTGAATACTTGGTAGTCATTCCTAAGTTAGGCTACCGTGTTACTGAAATTGATACATCGATCCGTAGTTGACGTGAAATGATGCGCTCTCCGGAAGCTGGAAAGTTCCTGCAGGTCGGTTCCCACAAGCTGTTTCCCGCAAACAAGACTTCCGCAAGAACACTCACGGCGGGAGTGCATCGCTTAGTGCTGTAGGCCTAATAGAATGTCTAACGAGCAGTCAGTAAAAGATACGATAGTACCACGTGGTGAAGAAAGTTCCCGTACACCAATTGCACGGATGGAAGGTGTGAATAGCCCATCACTAGCGGGGGTTGTCAGAGGCAACCGAGGATACAAAACAAAGCTTCACGGGGCTCGGTACGTCAGCCAGCTCTGAAGACGCACCTGGCAGAGTTTACTTGCTGCGGTCAAAAGTCGAAAGAACCGACACGATATTAGTGCGGCAGCGATTGAAATACCACTTTTAGGCATGGCCGGCAAATCCGGCGAGTCATCCATCAAAGAATATCCCGTCTCTACATCTGTAGACTCACATAGCATGGCCGTAAACGCCTCACCGCAAATGTGTGTTCCGAATGTAGCTGCTGGTGTTCGTGAACAACTATCAGAAGTTTCCAATTACTCCTGTAAATGGGGAGTTACAAAATTGTTTTAGTGCGTTGGGTTGGAGAACCGCACGCTACGGAATAAAAACCCATCACATGGCGAAGGAAGCCGCATATTGTCTGTCGCGCTTGTAGTAGCTGGTACAGATCCAACCTGTTCGACCCCTGGCCGAGGATGCTCTCGATCACTGGATCGCTTCTCCTTTTATACTCCTCGTGACGTCACAGGCGCAGGCTTCATCCAATCATCATCGAGCAAGAGCCAATCAGCGCGCAGCTAATAATAGCGCAGGCGAATGTTCTAGAACATTCTAGAAGCTTTGCGTCCACGTGGTTATGACGTCATGGCAATATTTTGAAGATAATCATGAAGAGTTTTCCCTGGATAACTCAGCCATTTCTCAACCGATTTTGAAATGGTTTACAGATGTGAAAATTCTGGTCTTGATTAGTTCCAGATTTAACGGGAACAGGCAATCAATAAGGATTACAGGGTACCATCTCGGTACACTAAAAGCGCCATCCTATCTAGGTCGTAACTACGCACTCCATATAAACAGCATCCTAGCGCGTGCGCATCATGCGTTTTAACGAGCGTAGTCGTTTTTTGACGCACTATCTCTCCCATAGGCCTATATACGCATATGGCTCTACCCAGAGGGGCGTGTTCAGGAAATGAATCCAGGACGGGCGGCGCGTACCCAGCTCAGCTGGTACAGCCGGTATCCAACCGGTCGATATGAACTACAGTACTTTGCGCCTCTTCGTAGTAAAGTTTTGCGTTCATTGCCTTTAGAGTTTCTATTCCTAGATTACTAGGCACATTGGGACTAAACATGGACACGTGGTCGCCTATGCCAGTAGAGGGCAACACAGTGGTAGTGAGATCATAAGGGCATAGGCTAAGGACACTGTAACCTCGGTACAAGTTAGCTTAGCAAAATAATTCTGCTAATATTTCAAGATTTGTTAAAGATATTGATAGGAAAGTTTTAGGTGTTTCGGAACGTTGTTATTAATAGCATAAGGCGGTCATCCTTGGAAGACTATTTGCGGGACACGACAATACATGTATGATAGTTCAAATGCAATGGTATACTGCGTATGGCATGATCAATGTCAAATTTTACGCATCGAAAACATCAATTCCACATATCGTTTCTCTGCATTAACTCAATCGATATGATTGCACAGGGATAAACTGCATGATCACCAGAAATAGCAGACTCGTGTATTCCTGCTAATCACTCCAATACCATTAATCAATTTATGGCGCAGAGAATGTGTGCGAGCGGAAGCAAATTTAGATAAAAATAAAATAAAATCGTGATCCTGAATTTCTAACACATGTCAAACTGTGCAACGGTCAAAGCTATATAATTGCCGATTCTGGTTGGTGATCGTGTTTCCTGGTTCCAGTGCCCTAGTAATTTTGGAATGATTTGGACAAAATAATGAATGCCTGCGAATACATAATATCATCACGAACGCTTAATTGATGACGGACTAATTGTTGTTGTACAAATTGTATGTCTTTACCATTTAATAAACATGCAGTTGTATAGTTTGAAACGAATTTCACTGGTAGCTCATGTTGTCAGAATGAAGCAACAGCATCCAGTCAAATTAGCTTCAAAATATTCAACAGCTTACCAGTATATTCTTCTGGAAATTGAGATTCAAAGAATGCATGGAGCGATCAAACCAAACAAGGAGGAAGCATGGCTGGAGCGTATCTAAAGATTGGCAGGACATACCTAAAACTGGATTCCTCCATTGGAGCCGGATAAACGCGGTTTCGCGAATATAATATGTAATAATAACTACACTGACCCGTAGCACACCTTATTGGGCCAATATGGGACCAATACCCTGATATTAGTCCAGTACCGGAACTGTATACCGTGCTATCATGATCAATACCAGCACAATAAGCCAGGTTATCATGGTCAGTACCGGCACAATAAACCATGTTATCATTATCAATACCGGCACAATAAACCAGATTATCATGGTCAGTACCGGCACAGTAAACCATGCTATCATGATAAATACCTGCACAATAACCCAGATTATCATGGTCAGTACCGACACAGTAAACCATGCCATCATGATAAATACCGGCACAATAAACCAGCTTATTATGGTCAGTACCGACACAGTAAACCGTGCTATCATGATCAGTACCGGCACAATAAACCAGATTAGCATGGTCAATACCGGCACAATAAACCATGCTATCATGATAACTACCAGCACAATAAACCAGATTAGCATGGTCAATACCGGCACAATAAACCATGATATCATGATAAATACCAGCACAATAAACCAGGTTATCATGATCCGTACCGACACAGTAAACTGTGCTATCATGGTCAGTAATGACACATTAAAGTGTGTTATCATAGTCAGTCTCAACACAGTAAATCATGCGATCATGGTCAGTACCGGCACCATAAACCATGCTATCATGTTTAATACCTGCACAGCAAACCATGCTATCATGGTCAGTACCGACACAGTAAACCAAGCTATCATGATCAGTACCGACACAGTAAACCATGCCATCATGATAAATACCGGCACAATAAACCAGCTTATTATGGTCAGTACCGACACAGCAAACCGTGCTATCATGATCAGTACCGGCACAATAAACCAGGTTATCATGGCCAGTACCTACACTGATCCTTAGCACACTTTACTGGGCCAATACAAGACCAATACCCTGATATTAGTCCAGTATCGGTACAGTATGCCGTGCTATCATGATCAATACCAGCACAATAAACTAGGTTATCATGGTCAATACTGGCACAATAAACCATGCTATCATGAACAATACCGGCACAGTAAATCAGATTATCATGGTCAGTACCGGCACAGTAACCCAGATTATCATGGTCAATACCGGCACAATAAACCATGCTATCATGATCAATACCGGCACAATAACTCAGATTATCATGGTCAATACCGGCACAATAAACCAGATTATCATGGTCAATACTGGCACAATAAACCATGCTATCATGATAACTACCAGCACAATAAACCAGATTAGCATGGTCAATACCGGCACAATAAACCATGATATCATGATAAATACCAGCACAATAAACCAGGTTATCATGATCCGTACCGACACAGTAAACTGTGCTATCATGGTCAGTAATGACACATTAAAGTGTGTTATCATAGTCAGTCTCAACACAGTAAATCATGCGATCATGGTCAGTACCGGCACCATAAACCATGATATCATGTTTAATACCTGCACAGTAAACCATGCTATCATGGTCAGTACCAGCACACTAAACCATGCTATCATGATCAGTACCAGCACACTAAACCATGCTATCATGGTCAGTACCAGCACACTAAACCATGCTATCATGTTTAGTACCTGCACAGTAAACAATGCTATCATGGTCAGTACCAGCACAGTAAACCATGCTATTATGATCAGTTATGATCAGATTATGAAGCATGGGTGGAGCGTATCTAAAGTTGGGCTGGATATACCTAATACTGGATTCCTCCATTAGAGCCCGATAAACGTGGTTTCGCGAATTTAATACGTAATAATACCTACACTGACCCGTAGCATATCTTACTGGGCCGATAAGGGACTAATACCCCGATATTAGTCCAGTATCGGTACAGTATACCATGATATCATGATCAATACCGGCACAGTAAGCCATGCTATCATGGTCAGTACTGGCACAGTAAACGTGTTATCCTGATCAGTACCGGCACAGTAAACCATTCTAATATGGTCAGTACAGGCACAGTAAACCATGCTATTATGATCAGTACTGGCACAGAGAATCATGCTATCATGGTCAGTACCGGCACAGTAAAATCATGAGATCATGGTCAGTACCGGCACCGTAAACCATGCTATCATGATCAATACTGGCACAATAAACCGGGTTTTCATGGTCAGTACTGACACAGTAAGCTGTACTATCATGGTCACTACTGGCACAGTAAACCATGCTATCATGGTATGTACCCACTCAGTAAACCGTGATATCATGATCAGTGCCCATTCAGTAAACTGTGATATCATGATCAGTACCGGCACAGTAAACCGTGTTTTCCTGGTCAGTACCGACGCAGTAAACTGTGCTATTAAATTAATTCCAAAGTATTCAACAGCTGACCTACATATTTTTTTTGAAATTGAGATTATGAGAGTTCACAGTTCAAAGTGTTAAAATCAATTTCAAAGATACCCTACAAAGAGGGCAGAACATAGGCAGACCTGGGCGGGCATATCTATAAATGGATCACGCATTTGTTTCATTCATGTGTATATGGAGGAATCCAGTTTTAGCTATGTCACACCCATCTTTAGCTAAACTCCACCCACACTTCGCCCATGTTGGGATCGATCGATCCATGAACTTCCTGACTAATATTTCGAGAAAACTATACTGTTGAATATTATTTAAACTAACTTGACTGGGTGTTGTTGCTGCCTATGGCATCTAAAGCGCTCTGTCAAATTAGTTTAAATATATTCAACAGAATGTTTATTAAATAGTAAAAGTATACAATTCTCACAACAAAGCATAGTCCTTCATGAAGTAAGTATTCGTGACGGACGTATCTCCGTCATTAATGACGTCATCGTTTATGACGCCATCGAATACGTCACGTAGTTGATTATGACTTAATATGATTGAGGGATAAATTGGAATCCTCCTTTCCACGGATAACCGACAAGATTGTGTATTTATTACTTCATGAAATTGTGCATCCTAAAAGTAAACACCCTCTCATTTAGGAAATGTGAAAAAGAAGTAGAAAGTTATAATCTAAGGAAATCGTGTCATTGTCATTGCCCATGTTGATGAGGAGAGTTTTATCATTCAGTGTGCATTATACAAATGTTTATGGATTTTTCGGAATCTCTGTTATAAAATACAAATGACAACATTGGAACTAATCCAGTAATCAGCCTATAATGTTAGATTATACCAATTTTGTCACGTGGTGATACTATTATGAAGGAAATGAAGATGCAATTATCAACTGCTGCGATGAATTGGTCGAATTATTGCATTTTGATTGCTTTTGAGTATTTCCAATGAATAATATTAGATGTTTATTGATTATGGATGCAATAAAAGGAATTTCCCTCTAATACTAGGCATGCACTAGCGTGATGGAATATACAATGCAAATTCGATGAATTGCATTTTCAAATTTCTATCGTGCCGCTAAAGAAATATATTTAGCTTTAATAACCAAACGCCGATGAATCTCCCGAATTTATGTAAGATCTATAAAAGGTGGCTTGATTTAATTCCAGCCATTAAACAGAAAACATTACTTAGACGCGTGTCACTGTATATAATATATAGCGACGCGAGCGTGACATCAGTTAATATTTGATATGCTCCTCACATTTGCAGCTAAGGTTCTCCCACGTTGTAGGCGTGATGGAATCAATTTATATCTTTTGAATCATGAATAGCAAAATTCCAAATTCGAAGTAATTATACAGGTAAACTCTTGTATTCTTTGGCTGGCTTGCTGCTTATGGCAGCAACAGTTCACTGTCAAATAAGTTTCGAAATATTCCAAATATTGTTTACGTAATTATAAATTCATCAAAGACATACAATTAGTTATTGACACTTTCGTGATTGGGCCTTCGCCTTTTCGGAGTTACGTCATTCTGATTGTGACTTCCGATGATTAGTGACGTGATTGATTTTGACGTCAGATACTTGAGTGACTGAGCACCTCCCTCCTTTGCTTTGCAAGCAATGTAGCGCATTAGTCTGATTAAATCTAGGTTTCTTGGGATCCACGCAGAAATCAGTTGACCTCGGCAGCTAGTCTCGCGAGAACAGGTATAACAGCTTGCCCTCCTTGTATGGAAGTTGCACGCGCCACAGGGACAGATCATACACAGAAACATATCGTGTCCTGTATTCATTAGTGTCAGTCATTTATGATAACGCAATCGCTGGAAGCCGGTTCGCCATTAACAATGCAAAGCCTACGGTTTGTACATTAAAAAAATATATATATATGTGTGTGTGTTAGCAGTAATATTAGTGCATTCGTTTGCTTCGTACCACGAATATGTAGAGTGCGGGCGTCTATATAGACATTATGATTTTCGGAAGCGCGCGTGGGTATTCAGAACACATTTAATGTATGATTGTGTATGTTAATTCATTTGCCCATCTGTATGCCAATGCATTTCTTCACGCACCTATCAAGTGTCCATGTCATACCTCACGGCACATTCGACGGATTGAGGCAAAACCTCTGAAGAATGTGTGAGCATCATGGAAAGCAACTTCATTGCGGTTACTCAGAACATAGAATCAAATATGGATGCCAGACATCCATTATGAAAAAGATGTAATACAACTGGTGTGTTGGAGTTGGCAGGCTGCTGGTGAGTGTAGGTTTAACAATTCATGAATAGTCCTTTTGGCGTACATTTTTCTCTGTCATGCCTAGGAGAAGAAGCGAACGCCTGGACGTGTCGTTTTCTCCTATGTCTGAAATGTCTGGCCATCTACACATCAAGTGATTTAATAAATGAGACCACTTCTACTGATAACTGTCGTAAGATGATCAGAGCAGCCAAAGCAATACGCACCACATCATGCCACGACAAACACCTTCTGTACAAAACTATGATGGCTAATCCATCGGGTCTGACCAGGAAAAAGCTGAGACAATTAGACCAAACCATCCGGTCTCAAAGTTAGATAAGATTTCCAGTCCCTCAGGAATCTGCATATTTTTTCTCTAAAATTTCAAGTAAAGTCGATGGTCGCATAGGATGCTACATTTGTCTCGGTAATGATTTACAACCTGGACAGCTGCATAGGTCCTCCTGACCAAACTTGATGCTTGTCATAGCAACCTCTTCTGACCCACCAATAATCAAGAATGACCGCGGGCCACACTCTATATTCTCAAATTCAGCAGCTTACAATTTGTGCAACATGGTTCCACTATCTGCGATGATAGCACGGGAGCGATAGCCAATGCCAGTCAATGTTTGGACGCGCTCTTAGACAATCAGAGAATAGGTATGCTCAGAATGTATTGTACTTTAATGGAGGAATCCAGTTTATCTGTCAAGCATATGACGACATTAATTACGTGGCGTGTTCGTCACGAACGCTTAATTGATGACGAAGTAAGGGCGGTTGTACTAATTGTATGTCTCTACGGTTTAATAAACATACCTTTGATCATTTTGAAACTAATTTGGCTGAGCTCTGCTGATGCCTGCGCCCAGTCTAATTTGTTTCAACATATTCAACAGCTTACCTGTATAGTTTTCTGGAAATTGAGCTCAGGGATCGATTGATCCAAATACGGGCAGAGCGTTGGTGGCGCTTGGCTTGAAATAAACGGGCCATATCTAAAAGTGGATTTCTCCATGTTCAGTACTAGATACCGACAAGTAATAGACGTGAAGAGGACGCCATGGCACTAAGCCGTTGTGTTTTCGATTAGACCTAGAAACGTAATCTAGAACCACTAAAGACAAAAACGTACCGTAACTGAGCTTCGGATGCTCACGGCGGATATGACACATTGGAGACGGCGGAGAAAACTGATTGCAACTGAAAGACGTTTCTACCGCCATTTACCCACAGAAAACAGTCACTCATTAGTGAACTATGGATTCCAATGATGCTGATGATGAAACTGATCCAGGGAGGCACGCCACAATCCGAAGAATCTGCCACGGGAAGAAGTATCATATTCTGTCAACAATGGCCAAAAACGATCTTGCAAACTCCATGGACATTTTGTAGTAGTAATGCGTTTCATCAATATCATACATCTTGACATGAACTAAACGACGAATCGCCACAGTGGCAGCCATCAGTGGTGCGACCAGGAATCCACCAGATAACCTGATGGATATCGTCAGTTCTTGTGAAGGAGTGCCCCTGCGCAATATGGATTGTTTAACTGTCATTCTTCAGTATTTGTTTGCCAAAGTGTCAAATCTAATAGAGCATATCAACTGTTAGTAAATGTAAGAAATTCACAATCACTTTTCTCATTTTTTATATAAATTTGCATCTCTAAGCGATAATTTATTTTCAGATCACATAATTCGAGTCTGCTTAGGATCCTCAATCTGCCGAGGCATGTCAGAGATATTCATGACGTGGCGGGTAGCTTACAAGGGCTGCCAAGTCAATCCAAACATATGTCACAGGGCCGCTTGCGGGCGAGGCCAGGGTAGACTTGGACCACACGTCACCACGCAATTACCTGTCTTCGTGTGGTAATCTTTGTATCTTTGCTCATCCAATACGATATCTACTAATCTCTGTTGATAATCAATCACTCCCGTAAGGGGAAGATAGTATTACATTTGAATATGCCTGTGTATGTGTTTTTCTTCGTTTGAGAGTTGTAATCTAAAGACTAGAGGTCCGATTTGGCTACAGTTTTAGTGTGAGCTGTAACGTTGTTACCATGAAGAAGGATTTCAACAGTTTGACTATGATCAGGACTAAAAAGGCAGATTCAGATCAAAACAGACACCTACCGAATCCATATATATCACACAAACTTCTAGTCCGATTTGGCGTACATTTTAACACCTGAATTGGTGGCTGCTAACTGTGGTCTCACGATTTTGACTGTGATCAATAACTAAATCCGAAAAATCATAGAAATCAGAATGTGCCTTAAAATGTAGAATAAATGGGCAATTATTGCGATTATTATCGCCAGGTCTAGCGCAGTGTGATTGGCGCTTCAGTTATTATCATCAAACCTTAATTGATGGGATCATATATCACATTGCAACAGTTCATGAATCACGCACCCGAACAGTTAACAACCGCTGAATACTAGCAACCCCACGCTTGCTCATAGCACTTAAACTTTCTGTGTTGTCCGAATCCCTAACGCAATGTGACAGAATGAGAATCAGTAAGGGATGATTCAGGAAAATCAGGTTATTGCCATTGCCCATGTTTATGATGGAAATCTCACCACGATATATTATTCGAATTCTTTTTGGGTTTCTTTGCAGATTCGATTTTATCAAACAGAAATGATTACATTGGTACCAAAGTGGCCAGGTGTTATCAAGTGATACCAGAATCCTGTTGTTCAATGTGGTGATAATATGATGGAAACGGGAAGATTAAATTACCACCTGTTTCATTTATTATTATTACGCAGTTTCAAATACAATTTGCTTGATGTTGGGCCTTTTCGATGGATCATATAGGATTTTGATTGATTCAGGATGTTACTAAATGAATTCCCCTCCAGTCTGAATACTACCCATTCATTCTGCCTGATAGAATACGCCATATAAGGCATGCGTATTGGACGAATCTAATTTTCAGAGTGTGTCATGTCATTAAAGAGACATATTCGGTTTAATAACTAAATATTAATGTAATTCTCGAATTCTCGAATCTATGTTTCTGTATATAATTAGACTCAACGGAAAGGGCTCGAGCTACATATAAACTGACTACACTGGACTTAATCAATCGATATTCATTTCAATTTTCATATTTTACACTGTGATAGAGATTTGGTAACAATTACTTTCAAACACATTATTTATTCATACCACTAAGGTTTGACATTTAAAATCGCCATTTTGCCTCGTAAATGTGATATTATGCGAGGTCATATTGGCTCCTAGGGCGGATCCAGGCGGCGGGCCACGGGGGAATGAACCCCCATCCACGTCCCTACCTTACTCCTCAGCCCCACCCACATCCATACGCACACACACACACACACCATCAACACATACAAAGTTCAAATGCCCTTTTACCCTTTCGTGCTTTTAAAACGCGTAAGTAGTTCTAAACAAAATTAAAGTGGAAGATACACTTTTAACCTTAGTACAAGAAACTCATAAAATATTTCCTGTACGGGTTGCCAGATGGTGAATGATGATGTAATGTTGGTTATTGGGAACCAGTTCACAATATCGATACGGCACTATTTGCCAGATTCTCGATGCTGTAGTGCATCTACATCTATTTGAAGAACTGTGTCATACGAAGAACTGGTCGTAGGTTGCTCATTGTCGAGTTGAGACCAGAGGACTACTGGCCACTCTACCTGATTTAATTTCATCGTGGCTTTCTTGGTGGTTAGCATCTGCATGGAATGCATAAAGCCAGTGGCTGCTAAACTGCAGAGGTGTGACATGGGATGTATATAAATCATATGCAATTATAGCCTTTATAGTCAAGAACACTTCAAACATGCGTTAGATGCAGAATTTCACCAGAGGTTCGACGATGTGATTGAATGGAACTTTCCAGCTTATCCGTCAATCATATGACGTCATAATTAACAACGTGGCGTGTAGGATGACCTCATAATCAATGGCGCCATGAATGGCGTAGATAAGTTCGTCACGACCGCTTAATTGAACTAAACCGTGTTGTACGAATTGATGTCTTTACTATCAAATAAAGATGTTGTTGAATATTTTGAAACTAATTTGACTGGGCGCTGTTGCTGCCATAATCAAATTAGTTTCAAAATATTCAACAGCTTTCCCGTATAGTTTTCTGGAAATTGATAGTCAGACAGTTCATGGATCGATCAATCCCAGCACAGCGAAGCGTGGGCGGAGCTTACATAAAGATGGGCGAGGCATAGCTAAAACTGGAAATGCCCATTTTTTGTGACTGTAGTGGGAATCGTCAGTGATCCACGTTCATTTAGCCTTCAGAAACACCGGGCAAATTGAATGCACGAAGCACTATACCAGCTAACAATTACATAGGAAGAATAGCCACTGTATTTGTCGACCATCTATCAGATTAAATGACTACTTGGCGTGACAAACAATCAAGAACATGTGGGGTGTGTTTAATTTGGTTCAGAATGGCATTAGTAGTGTCATTGATCTAGTCACAGTTAGTGCAAATTGTTATTTCGGGAAGATGATCTGCCATCGGATTTGTCATTTAAAGAAGTATTCAAATACTGTGAAAAGAAGTGGAGTTCAGTTCACCAGAATTACAACACGTTAACTGCATAGACTATTTAAGTGTGTGGTGTCTGTGTGTTCAGGCGTCTTTCCAAACATTAAACTACTGCTTGAAATTGGTTGTTTCTCAGCTGCTGTCAGTACCTCACCTGAGCGTTCGTTTTCAGGACATGGGACAATGACATCTCATCGAATTAGTGTGTCTGAGGAAAGAAAGAC
This sequence comes from Chaetoderma sp. LZ-2023a, assembly GCA_034401795.1. Lineage (NCBI taxonomy): Eukaryota > Metazoa > Mollusca > Caudofoveata > Chaetodermatida > Chaetodermatidae > Chaetoderma > Chaetoderma sp. LZ-2023a. Next base: position 176,342,969 of record CM067373.1, on the reverse strand, counting down.
TGAGTTATGGCTGGCATGCACGTACACCATACTTAACTCTTTATCCATCGAATTTGTTTTGAAAGATATCAATTTTCTCATAACAAATGCCCATTTGCAAACCAAGTGAATACTATTTTTTTTAATCAACCAATAAAATGACTGGCTCGGTTATCGATTTTTCAAAAATAGGCTCCTCTTCGTCAGAAAATTGACATTTCTCAATACCACTGCATCAGCCGTGTTTGGCTGATACGAGTGTTAAAGAGTTAAGATATTGATATCGGTAAGATGGTGGGTTTGTACGAAGTTTGTTAAGGAATGTGTATTGGTAGATAGTGCAGTTAGTCAGTAATAAGTTGTTGGAAAGGTGTCTTATATTTTGAAACTAATTTAACTGTAACCTTATACTGCCTTAGGCAACAACTCCCTGTCAAATTATCTTCAAAATAGTCAACAGAATAATACTTATAATCCAAAATGATTTGTTATTTTGATCCTTGGGTGCTAAATGGTTAAAACCAATAGAATAATGGAATTATTTTGTAAAAGTCCCATTTATCAGTAAATGGCATTATATCTAGCGCTATGCGTATCTGATAAGATTCCATACTCCAAGGACCACGCTGTCAAAAAAACGCATTAAAGAGGAAATTAGTTGTGGGCTGAAATATAAAATGGTCAATAAAACGCATTTGTGCTTAATAAACAAAGGCATCTTTAACATATTATCTTTGCACGCCCTATAGTTTGACAAGTGCGTGACATCCTGTGCCATGTCTTTTGTCCTGATTGTGGAATGGCAGTTGTCATGGTAATACTTTTACAAGATGTAGGCCGGCCGCACATTTGCTTTGTATTATTGAATCTAGGTTATGTGGAATACGGAAGGAAATCTGTTAAAGTGCATATGCTTGGCTCGAGATAACAGTTATGGCCACATGGTGTCCTTATATGGAACCTGAAGATGTACAGGTACCATAGAGTGACCTGCTTTCACTGGAGCCAGACATTTAACGCAATCCAATCACTGGAAGCCGGCGGAACTTTACCAATATAGCATCATGAGCTAACAATAATATTGATGAAATCATTATTCGCTAGCACAATTCCGGCCCTATTCTTATAACGTACCTTTTAAGTACATATGTTTATTCATATTGACAAACTTTCGGACATAATCGCGCCTCATCACGTCGGACGCACGTGTGGCAGAATTCTGTATTCAGCAGTTGGCTCTTGATGGGGGACGGTCGCTAATCTATTTGCCATGTAGGAGTTTCATCAGCAATTGTTTGGACTTTGTGTAAATATAGTCGTGTGACATACGAGACGGGTAACTCTTGCTAATAGATAGGGATATCCCATCTATTTCAAGCCGTGCGCCTGAATTATTCGTAGTACAATGTCTATCTGGTTTTGGTGCAAAGATAGTGTAAGTACAGTAATGTCCTTTCCAATGATGTCAATGAATCTAAAATGTCAGTTTTCATTTCGTTGTCATATGACAAATTCTAAGGGCTTTTTTCGAGATACTCAATTCCCATTAGCGGCATTAACCTGATGATGTCACTTTCAAAGATGGTGGCAGCACATGCCCGGTTGACTATTTCCCCAAGACAGAAGCCAGGGCACCGGGTTAGATGTGATATCGCGTATCCCACTTTCATTCCTACTACTCTCATCTGAAATGTTATATTGCACTGATAGATTATGGTTTATAGATTCCATATCATCCATATCCTGTCACATTCCACTTTCTGTATCACAATTGTCTGCTTTGTAATATCCTGTAAATGTTGAACAGTGAGCGCAACCATTTTGTCTCTTCAAGTGATAGTGCATGATGCCATGTAAGTGTCAATACATTACATTCTTTATTATATAATAATCAATCCTGTTGAGTATTTTGAAACTAATTTCACTATAGCTTCCAGTCAAATTAGTTTCATCTTACCTGTATGGTTGCTTTTATAGTACATTGCCAAACTATAGATGACACCACTGTGACTGGGCTCAGAGACCGAAACAGAGTGTCTAGCGGTTTTTCTGATTGGTAGAAAAGTAAATCATGACAGCCGGCATATGCTTTAGAAATGTATCAACATTTAATTACTAAAACTTGAATGTATTTCGTTGTGAGTACGATAAAAGCTAAAATTTCAGGGAATAATTCTGAGTGGCAAATTCTAACAGCTGTATGGTTAGAATAAGATAAGGTGAATTTAGCTCTAACACCATTGTTTCCAGGTAACTAGTTTGTTGATAGTTACGAGGATTTTTTTTATCGATGACAGGGATTTACATCGTATCAATAAACAGCACAATCGTTGATTTATCCATCCATCATCTGACGTCATATGACGTCTTGATCAACTACGTGACGTATATGATTACGTCATAATCAATTATAGCATTTAGTCCGTCTTAAATGCATAATAGTCGGCACATTGTATGAATTGTATCGCTTTACTATTTAATAAGCATTCTGTTGAATATTTTGAAACTAATTTAATTCAAATTAGTCTCAAAATATTCAACTGCTTACCGGTATAGTTTTCTGGGAATTTATAGTCAGGGCGTTCGAGGATCGATCGATCCCAACACTGGCGAGTTGTGGGTGGAGACTAACTAGCGACGTGCGGGGCATAGCTATCCACTGGAATGGTTCATTGGTTCAAGAACAATGTATACTGGTTATCCTAATAACTATCGACATCAATATCTCTATAATCCGGGAACAAGTTAAGTATTGACCCACGTATATGTAATTTGGTCCTCTTCTGACTTATTGATCGATCAAGTATATGACGCCATTATCAATTACGTCACAAGTATGCTGACGTCACAATCATAATTAACAGAAATACTCCGGCATGAAACTTGAATAATCCGTCAAGTATAGGAATTGCATTTATTTGATGGATTGACAATTTAATAAACACTATGTTGAAAATTGTGAAAATTATTTGACTAGGCGCTTTTGCTGCCAAAAGCTGCAACATCACCTCGTCAGTTTAGTTTCAAAATAGGCAAAAGCTTGCCTGTATAGTTACCTTGATATAGGGATTCTTGGGATTCATGGTTCGATCGATCACAGCACGGGCAAAGCGTGGGCGGAGCTTACATAGAAATATGCGGTGTATAGCTAAACATGTGCCCCTCTATATACTATTCAATCAGTAGTTCGTGTCATTCTATGATCACATAATATGTATTATATGGTGAAATTAGAAACAAAATGCACTTCTCAGATCTCACATGTGTTTGCTTCTTAGATGATATCCGCATTGACGACATACTCGATGAAAGGCCGGTGTCATAATAGTGCATGTTGCTCTGTTGTATATTAATAAAAACTATTATAGTAATCTAACATCCCAAGTTTCACATGCAAGCCAGTTCTGTTAACAGCTGTTTGGGATGATGAAGATAATAGATTTATAATTATGCTGTGTACCAGACTCACTTAAAGCTAACCCTAAAATGTACTGTAATAATCTATCTGCTAACGATCACGTGTCCAAATCAAGAGCTTGCCCCAATTAATGCTATATTATTCGCTGATAACGCAAGTTACTGGGTCGGTATTGGGCCAATACCGGGCTGATATGACCCAGTATTAACCCAGTACCGGCCCAGTAACCCGCATTATCTGGGTTAATTTACAATCTGATGACTGGTCATGTGTGTACAGTTGGTATGGCAACATATCCCGTCCTACCATTCGTGATAATCTATGCATACTATATGCATGCGAGTCAATAATGTCCAGCTACAGCTAGTCACATGAAAGTGTCCCGGTTGCACGGCTCATCAATCTCTTGTACATGTAAGCTATTGACCATCTCGAAAACTCATTTGAATGGAGCCTGTTGCTGCCTAAAGAAGCAACATCTTACAGGCAAATTACTTTCAAAATAAGCAACTGTATATTAAAGATACATTAACCGTTAGCTTTAGAAATTTAATATACAGGTATATGTCCACAAAGCACATTTTGTGGGTCAATTCTAGCATCTTACCATTGCATTGCCAAAAATACTATGTATTTCCAAACCTAATTATATCTCGGCGACAATGTCTCTTTAAGACACATCACGTCATATAGGTATATTCTTGATCAATGGTCCATTATGGCCACGTACTCAAGTCAAGCTTACGTAATGCTCAAGGGCAAATTATTGTGATCCAAAATGACCTGTCGGGAAAATGTGTTACTTAGTGGAATGTCAGATACACTGATGATAAACTTGTTTATCAATTAGGTTCATTCATGCGAAGGGCATCCATTGTGTTTGAGAACTAATTGATCAACATCGTATTCGGCCTATTTTATTCTCCTTTATCAAAGTTACCGTACATGGTCGCGCTTTGTAGGTCGCTGAACCGACGGGATACCCGATATAATTGCGGTCCGTCTTGTTCTTTTAATCAAACTAATTGTAGTATTATTGAATCTCTGAATGCCTCGGGCCAGCAGACAATGATTACAATCGCCAATAACCATAAATCTGCTGAATATTTTGAAAACAATTTGACTGAAAGTTGTTGGTGACTTAGCCACCAACAACTGGCAGTGAAATTGTTCTCAAAACACTCATCAGGCCCAGAATTAAACCACATGGAAAATGTAGTTTGAAGAAATTCAGCAAACGAACAGGTAAAATGTAGTGTTTTCCGTCGTATCTCGGATAACATTGTATGTCCGTCTGTTGCGGTTTCCAGGTAGAGACTGTCGTTTGCGGAGGTGGTATTTACCCATATTCCCCCGCCAGGTATTGCCGTGGTGCTAAGATATCGGTTGATTAATTATATTTAATGAATAAGAAGGATAAAGAACAATATAAAACGCACTAACACTAGCTTCCGGGCAGTGCATTTTCCACAGAGAATTCAATCAACATGTTAAAATCTCTCCACGCATTGAATGTAGGCGCGTGAAAGAACAAATTGCCGTGTTGGATGACCCAATTAAGAAGATAATTAGCCCAATTCCCGTTGATGCAAAATCTTCATTTCATCTGAAGAAATCGGATTTTAAGTCATGAATACGTGAATGCCTAACGCCATTCACAGCTGCACACTCTGTACGTCCACTTCGCGTGTTAGAATCGATTCAATCAGGCCCACTGTGAAACGTGAATTCTGGGAAACACAATTTCAAGTTAATTATGCAAGAAATCGGTTGAATATTTTGGAGTTAATTTCACTGAGGTACAGCAACATCTCCAAGACATATTATTCTTAAAATAGTCAGCAGAATGTAAATCCCTCAAAGACATATGCTTCATTTGGTTACGGACTTTTCGATTATCGTGTAGTTAGCTGATGTCACAAAAAGATATAGCTCCGTAGGACTATCTTCCAGCCATCGGTTAGCATTCACACTGCTGGAAGATAGTCCTTGACTGGACGGTGACCCTGCCCGGTGAAGAGCGGGATAAAATAGAAATCATATAGCTACCTGGCAGACAGTGAGAGAAAATGCTGATGTTAACGCTACCTGACACCATTTAATGGAATAGGCCGCGTCCACATAGGGAAACAATAGCGATATATCGGAAGATAAACCGCCGATTTTGCGGGATTAAATTTCGAAATAAATAACATTTATTCCGGTACAAGAGCCAATCCAATGAGAACGCTAAGCAATATCTCTGGTATTTACCGAAATAGTGGCTGTTTGTGAACAAGGCTAAGGCCGTTTTCTCACCAAAGACTTAGGCCGTGTTCTCACTGGAGAGTTAATCGGGAACAACACCATACCGCAGTATGGCGTTACGCCGGAGTAAGAACACGGCCTTAATCAGGAATAACGTCATACTGAAGTGAGAACGCGGTCTAAGTCTCTAGTGAGAACACGGCCTTAGTTCAGACACGCTAAAAGTATGGACGAATCTGCAAAATCAATATAATTTTGATTCTGACTAGTCCTAAGCATATAGAATGAATCGTATAGAACGAATATGTGAAGTTTTATATAAATCGGATAACCCCTTCGGGATGTAAATGCCATTTGAAAAAAGCTTAGCCAGAGCGGACGCCAACGCGGACATTTTTCTAACTCTCCCAAAATCTCATTTCACTTCGTAAAGGCGAGATATTAAATATACATTTTTTGTTTCTGATCGATCCAGACTGAATATGTGGCGTACGTGGTTTCGATATCATAAATAGCATTATCATATAAACAAGCCTTCTAGCCCGTTCCATATTTTTTATATGAGCACATATTCAACGGAGTATTTTCATTGGCTGTTGGGTGCGCAACCCATTTAATTCGACCAATTAAAACATCGATTGATGTGAGCGTGACGCGTAGGGATTACTACGCGGTACTGTTTTACTACGATTTGTTTACTACGATTTGTCATTCATGAAACGTCATCGCAAAATGTCATCATTTGACAGTTTATCAGTCGGCAGCGATTGATGGCCGTAGCTCTGCGATAGTCTTAGAAGAAAAGTGTAGTTTACGGCTGACATCGCCAGATTTTGTGTTTGTCAACACATGTGCATTCAGTAACTGTTATCAAGTAGTGGTGCGTCACAGCGGCGGTATCGATTTCACGAAATTCAACAATGAGAAATCAGATAAAAGTCACATCAGCAACTATTGGCAAATATTTCAAAATTACAGTTTATATGATAAATAAAATCTCAAACTCTGTCACTTTTCATATCACTATTATGAACCGCGTTGAAAATTATCAATTTTGCACTCGCTAAAGGCCATAATAGTGATATGAAAAGTGACCTCGTTCCAGATTCTCTATTTACGTCATTGTTTTGCATTGAGTGGCAGAGCAGTGTTGACGTGCCGCGTCTTTTTGTATGAACATACAAACACTGATATTAACCCTTTACGCCTCGAATTTGTTTTAAAAATTCCAATTTTCCAAAAGGAAATATTCATTTGCAGACCAAGAGAAGATTATTTTTGACAATTTACATCACCATTCCATTGGCAAATTTTAAAAAATAGCCCTTTGTTCTGGAAATCGACATTTCTCAAGACGGCTACAGAAGCGGTTTTGGCAGGATTAAGTGTTAAAGGGTAAAAAAACAAGGCGTTCCGAATAAAAACAATATTAATTTTGAATCGCAATTTATTCTATCATATAAAATTGAACTCTCAGATCTGATGAATGTATAATTAATCTGTCGGCAGCGCGCTGCAAAAAAAAGCATATCCCAAGACACCTGATGAATAATTAATTAATATCGGAAAGATATCCCACAATGAATCGTGTAAGGTCCTGCGTGAATTTATTGTACAGTGATTAACACTTTAGAAAATGATGTGGCATGGTGTTAATCACATCGACATCGGACGCGGCGTTTGGAGAATTTTAAAAATAGTACCTTCATTATAAACTCTACTGTCCGCCCGCTTTCTGTGTCTGCATTTCGCGGTGTCCATAAAGTAACACTCGGATAAACGGGAAACGAAGCAAATAACAATACCACACCATGGTAACAAATACATAGAACCATAGAGATCGTCCGTGTAACGTGTTTGGCATCCCCACTCCACTCCACCCGCCGATGCACCCCACCCCATGCCCATACCAACCTAACTATACTAACCAAACTACAATCTTATCGATTCCATTCTTCTATCTACTAAGACATAGCACCAGCTGATAAAGTTACGAGGTCAAAATTCTAATAATCGGGAACGAAAATCTCAATAGAATAGATGGCTAGACCTATGACTGAGGAAGCTTTAGAGTCAAGGGCACTGTGCCGTGGATGTGCTGCGATGGCCCATAGGTCGAGAGGCCTGCATGGTTAGGTTAGTACAAAGTAGGCCTAGTGGCTGAAAAATGTTGTGCTTTCTTCTTTTCATATGGAGCAGTCAACCCCGAGTCTCGCCTTTTCTGACTCTTGGTTATAGACCCGTCGATTTAACGAAAAACAAAATAGAATCAAAATTTCAGCAACAAAAATTCAGCCCAACAAAGAACTTAATACCATTTTGGACCTGGCGTGAATGGGGCTTGTTTAACAGGGGCCAGAACCATACGGCAATCAAAAAATCAAACAACAACTTTCAGTGTAGATGCAACCCTGTGGTGCATCCAGTTCAGATGTATTTAGATGAAGGAATGCGAGGGTTGATGTTTTGTATGCACGTGGGAATATGTTGGATAACATCTTGCATGAATGTTTCATGTTGCGTGTGTTGGGCAACAAGTTTCAAGAAATAGGACAGGTTCTATTTTCATGCAACATGCTGCATTGCGCCTGGATTCACACCTGAGTGTGGATGAATAGGATTGCAGAGAATTTGTGAGTCTAAACGACAGTAAGGTCATACTAGGAATGATGAAGCCAATATATACTGCATTCATATTTTATTTACGTAATTTAAATGATGGCGTTCGAGTGGACAAAGTAAGCAACAGATGAACTATTGTTTCTTCCTATTCGCAATATCTCTCCTGTCAAGACACGCCTATCGCGACGTCTACGCATGATGATAACCGCAATTAAAGCAACTGCGCGTGATAGGCTTTTAGTACCTCCGCAGCGTCATCTTCTTGCTGCGGCGAAGCTATGTTGGGAAATGGCAATGGAAATATTCGTAGGATACCCAGCTTGTTGCTGGCACATGTTGCATGAGTGTGTGGCGTCACGCTTAAAGGAACTTGCTGCGCAACAGCTCTCTGGAAACATGCTGCGCAACATATTCCCATGTGCATGGTCGGCTTTTGGCTGTTTTCACACTAGATACTTAATCCGGAGTAACGCCATACTGAAGTGTGACGTTACTCCAGAACAACTCCTTAGCATGAACACGTCCTTAATCACACTAAGTGAGATAATCATCCGTTCTCATCCGATTCGTAACTCAAGATAAAATAACCCGTATACTTCTGTCACTAAGGCCGTGCTCTCACCAGAGAGCTAATCGGGAATAACGCCATACCTCAGTATGGCGTTATTCCTGATTAAGTCTCTAGTGAGAACACGGCCTTAGTGAACCTTAATTGTATTAACCTTCAAGACAGAAACACAGATTCTCTGTTAGTATATGCACAGATTCTTCTGTGAGATGAAACCCTGTTGTGCCATCATAGCGAGGTATGGCGTTATTCCCGATTAACTCTCTAGCGAGAACACGGCCTTAGATCCTGAAACGTGCAATTTTAATCCATTCACCTATATATTAATAAGCTTCATTATTCGCCCAAGGAACATTTCTAGTTATGTCCCACCAACTTCTATTCAAGCTCATTCAAATGTGTACGCCTGTTAGAATCGATTTACATACCTTTGAACCCTGTATTCCCACAATCGCAATTTCAGGATAGCTATACAGGTAAGCTGCTGAAGGTGTCTAAAGTAATTTGACTGGGCGGCAATAGCTTTCAGTCTTCTTAGTTTCAAAGCATTCACTAGTACGTTTATTAAATTGCCAATTCACAAAAACAATGTTATTCGTACATATTTGTGACGCACTTTCGGTAGATTTTCTTGACAGAACTCCATCATTTCGATTATGACGTCAGCAAACATGTGACGTAATGTAGGAATCCCGTTTTAGCTATGCACCGTCCATCCCTAGCTATGATCTACCAACATTTTGATCGTGTTGGGATCGATCGATTCCCCCTGACCTCCCTGACTATCAATTTTGGGAAAATTATACAGCTAACCTGTTGAATATATTGAAAGTAACTTGACTGGGTGCTGTTGTTGTTTATGGCAGTAACAGCGCTCAGTCAAATTACTTTCAAAATATTCAACAGCATGTTTATTAAATATGAAAGACATACAATTCGTACAACAACCCTTAGTCCGTCATCAATTAAGCATTCGTGACGAACTTATCTACTCGATTCATGACGGAATTGCATGATTATGACTGCAGACTAGACGTCACGTACAATGTAGTTGATTATAGCTTCATATGATTGGTGGATAAAATGGAATCATCCATTGATTATGACGTCAGATACTTGAGTGACAGATCTGATCCCTCCATTCTGCTAGCTCTGAGTAGGTCCTGCATCGCGTTCTTGATTTACAAGATCAGATCACTTTATTATTATGGTCAGATGGCTTTTGGTATTGCCTTCACAAAAATGTTGCTGTAGGTCGTTGCTTTCTAAGACAATGAACGGTTCCATTTAGCTATGCCCCGCCCATATCTAGCTAAGCCCCACCCACACCTCGCTCGTATTGGGATCGATCGATCTCTGAAATCCCTGACTATCAATTTCTAGAAAACTATACAGGTAGGCTATTGCATATTTTGAAACTAATATGACAGGGCGCTGTTGCTGCCTATGGCAGCACCAGCGTCCAGTCAAATTAGTTTCAAAATATTCAACAGCATGTTTATTAAATAGTAGAGACATAAAATTCGTGAAACGTGTCGAACTATTTAGAGTTAAAAACGGGCTAAATAAAATCATTTATGACGTAATGGTTATGACGTCATCATACACGCCAATTATGACGTCATATGTCGTCAGATTGATAGATGGATACTCTGGAAATGTGAATTCTTTAAAACAGTAAAAGTTTACAGCAACGGTTTTCTTTAAATAAATTGAGCGGTACAATCTGGTACTCAAGTATATGACGTCATAATCAGGTACCTCACACGTATTATGACATCACAATCATGATGACGGGTTATAGTTCCGTTACCAATTGTCTATCTGTGATGCATTTAAATTTTAATAAACTTTCTCTTGAATATTTTGGAACTAATTTAACTGGGTGTTGTTGCTGCCATTGGCAGCAACAGCGCCCAGTCAAATTAGTTTTAAAACATGCAGCAGCTTACCTGTATACTTACCTTGAAATTTGGATTCTGGGAATGCAGGCTTCAAAGTATATAAACTGATCCCAAGACGCACGCTAGAAATGGGCGTGGTGTAGCTAGAAATGGGTGGGGCACAGCTAGAAATGGGCTCGGCCCAGCTGGAAATGAACCCCCTCTTAAAATAATCACACACCCTTAAATAATTTGAATAGTTCGTATAAGTTTTAATTTAAATTTTTTAGGCCGTATGAAAAGTGTTTAGCTAATAAGGCTATAAATTAACTATCATAATGGTTCTCGCTTACCTTGGAAATAATTTGTAAAAGTTCCTGATTGCACAGTGTCCTTACGATAAAAAATAAATCAAGAATTTAATTCGCGTTGAAAATTATTCGGTTGATATTTCCTTGCGTCTATCTAAGCCTACATAAAACAAAAACAAAATTTATTCTACACAACTCTGGTATAAATAGGCTTAATAATATAACATTAAGACACACACACACTATTGATATTAATAATCCCAATAAATGTTAGACCAATGACTGTTGATGTCTCCGGATGCGGATTCCAATAATAATTTAAGGACGTTGTAGAGTTCTTTTAGCGTCGCTGCCTGTCTGCGAGGCGTCGATGGTATTATATTGGCGGGAAGATGCCGAGCGCTGATGGGACCAGAGCGAGACAGAGGCAGAGACGGAGAGAGCAAGGCGGTATCGGCCGTCCTCTGTAACCGCGTCGGATCGCTTTGTTACCGCGGTCAGTAATCCCCAGTTGTTATCAACCCTTGTCGTAAATGACTAGGTATTTCGCGCCTTCGCGGTATAGTTGGTAGTTGGTAGTTGATAGTTGCTATTTGTTAGTTGGTAGATGGTAGTTGGTAGTTGGTAGTAGGTAGTTGGTAGTAGATAGTTGGTAATTGGTAGTAGGTGGTAGGTAGTAGGTAGTAGGTAGTAGGTAGTAGGTAGTAGGTAGTTGGTAGTAGATAGTGGGTAGTAGGTAGTTGCTAGTCGGTAGTCGGTAGTCGGTAGTCGGTAGTTGGTAGTTGGAGGTTGGTATGGTGGTTGGTAGTTGGTAGTTGGTAGTTGGTAGTTGGTAGTAGGTAGTAGGTAGTTGGTAGTTGGTAGGTGGTAGATAGTAGGTTGTTGGTAGTTGGTAGTTGGTAGAGGGAATGTTTAGTTGATAGGTAGTACTGGCTGGTAGTAGTAATGGAGTAGGTAGTTGCTAGTCGGTAGTTGGTAGTTGGTAGTTGGAGGTTGGTATGGTAGTAGGTATTTGGTAGTAGGTAGTTGCTAGGTAGTAGGTAATAGGTAGTACTACCTTGGTAGTAGGTATTGGGTAATTGGTAGTAGGTAGTTGGTAGTAGGTAGTAGGTAGTAGGTAGTAGGTAGTAGGTAGTAGGTAGTAGGTAGTAGGTAGTAGGTAGTAGGTATTTGGTAGTAGGTAGTTGGTAGTTGGTAGTTGGTAGTAGTTAGTAGGTCGTTGCTAGTCGTAGTCGGTGGTTGGTAGTTGGAGGTTGGTATGGTAGTAGGTAGTTGGTAGTAGGTAGTTGCTAGTTAGTAGTTAGTAGGTGGTAGGTTGTAGGTAGTAGGTAGTTGGTAGAGGGAACGTTTAGTTGATAGGTAGTACTGGCTGGTAGTAGTAACGGATATTGCGACGGCGATGCTATCGCATAGGTGTTCTGTCGTTATTTCAAGCGCACTGAATAAACTAAATAATATACCTTGACGACGCAAGATGTCATGTTTATATGTGATCACCACAGTGTATAACATATGACCCGGCGCGCGCGTATGCCCCATATACGTATGGCACCATCCATTTGTATTTATAAAATCACTGTCAGAGACGTCATAGAAGCAATGGTGTGCTTACCATTCTTGAATTAAGACATTTTCATTTTCACTCATTCATGCGCTCGTATTAGCCATTTTGGAATGACAATGACACTTGAAACATGTAGACCTACTCGGCATGCGGCTTAATTATCAATAGTGATTGGTCAGTAGACCGCTCGTCGCTGGCGACCCGTTAACGGCAGGAATGTTTTCAAGCGTGTTTGAAAGCAGGTGAGGAGCGTCGATTATCAAAATCTGTTGTTTTCGTATCGCCTCGCCGTCGATTTCGGAAGCACACCATGGCGACAGGTAATCGATAATGTAAAATCGCATCGTAGACGCGTCGTGTCGGCGCAATGTGTCAAGTAATTGTGATCTTGGTATGTGATGTACTTTCAATGTCGAGCATTGGGTTTCCTCAATAGACCGTTCCACTGTGTCCACCCATCATATTACGTCATAATGAACTACGTGGCGTGTAGAATGACATCACAATAAATGACGTCATTATGACATCATGAATGCCGTTTACGTCACGAGCACATAATTGAACCCGGACCATGCGTTGTTGTACGAATGTCTTTAATATTTAAAAAATATCCTGTTGAATATTTTGAAACTAATTTGGTTTAAACAGAATTTTATTTTGTTCAATGGGAGCACAGTAAGACATAAGTCTTATACACGTGTCTCTCATACATACAAATACAATACATTAATAAATACATCAAGACTGTTATAGGCAGCAACAACACCCAGTTAAATTAGTTACAAAATAGTCGACGGCTTACCTGTATAGTTTTCAGGAAATTGATAGTCAGGGCATTCGGGGATCGATCAATCCCAACGCGGCGAAGTGTGGTTGGAGCCTAGCTAGAGGTGGGCGTGGCATAGCAAAAACTGGAATGGTCTATCAAACTTGTACATTGGTTACGATGACGGCGTTAACGATAACCCTTTGAACCCTTAGTTCCCAGAAATACAATTTTAATGTCGCTATACAGGCAAGATGTTGACAATTTTGAAAGTGATTTGAGAGGAAATTGTTGGTGTCATATGCAGCAACAGCTTCCAGTCAAATTACTTTCAAATTACTCAACATAAGTATTCTTAAATTGCAAAGGAGATTGGTTATTCGGCCTTTCGTGTTCAAAGGGTTCAGGTTTCGGATTAGTTTCAAGTTCCCATATGTCACATTGTAACCTGGGAGTACTTCAATAAACTTGGGAACTCTCTAGGTAACTTCTCGAGTGTTGTAAGAGAGTTGGATTTGGTAAACTATTATCTGTGGCAATTCACCTTTCCAGAGTACCCACCCATCATATGACGTCATAATGAACGGCGTGATGTGTACAATGACATCATAATGAATGACGTCATGAATGACGTCGATAAGTACGTCACGAACGCATATTTGAAGACGGTCTATACATTGTTGTACAAATTGTTTGCTTTTACGATTTAATAAATATTTTGTTGAATATTTTGAAACTAATTTGACTGGGCGCTGTTGCTGCCATAGGCAGCAACAGCACCCAGTCAAATTAGTTACAGAATATTCAACAGCTTCCCTGTATAGTTTTCAGGAAATTGATAGCTAGCGCATTCGGGGATCGATCAATTCAAACACGGCGAGGTGTGGGTGGAGCTTAGCTAGAGATGGGCGGGGCATAGCTAGAAATGGAAAGGTCCATTTTCGCTCGTTTCTGAAACACCCAGAAGAAACTCGGGAGTTTCGGGAATCGGGAGGTAAATTAGGGCAAATCAGTATCCGTGACAATTTCCTTTTTTTTCAAAGCTTGAAATTGGCATTATATAATTTGTTACCAATTTTAGTGGATAATAACTTTGGATCTGGTAAGATTCACGTGGTGATTATTTGTAGTTTTAGGTATCTCGTTATTGAAAATCCTCAAAATTATAAGCGCCATAGTCTATCCGCAATAATATATTATATTCCTCAGTAGTTCGTGGCTTGCTCATATTCTCGCGCGATTCGATAGATGTTAACCAGATAACCTTTGAAACACCAGTCTCTCAAATCCAAGACAGCTATACAGGAAAGATGTTGAATATTTAAAAGAAATCTAATTCGACTGGAAGCTGTTGCTGCCATATGCAGCAACAGCTCCTAGTCAAATTAGTTTTAAAGTATTCAACATAATACTTCTTACATAATAAAGAAGTTGTAGTCTCTATTTTAAAGGTGAACGGGCTATATATGATCGAAGATGATGCGCTATTAGTGAGAACCTGTGGAGATTTACTCCCGTGTATCGCGTGAATTGATGCCCTTGCTAACGCCAACTTTTCAAGCGTAATCGATTCGTGTACTCGATGAAGGAATCCAGTTTTAGCTACGCCCCGTCATCTCTAGCTACCCTCCACACCCGCTTCGCCAGTGTTGGGATCGATCTATCATTGAAATCCCCTGACTAGCAATTTCCAGAAAACTAAACACGTAAGCTATTGAATATTTTGAAACTAATTTGGCTGGGTGTTATTGCTGCCTATGCAGCATGTTTATTAAATAATAACGGCATACAAGTCGTACGGCAACGCGGTCTGTCATCAGTTAAGCATTAGTGACGAACTTATCTAATGTCATTCATGACGTCATTGATTATGACGTCGTCCTACACGTCACGTAGTTGATTATGACAATCATATAATTGATGGATAAACTGGAAAGATCCATTACAGTCACATAATATGTTTTAAAGCTCTTAGTTACATTTTAGTTGCTACTACAACCCTCGGGAATGATGCGTATTTATTTCACTAGGCAGATGAAATACTTGTACGCGCTGAGGGGACAACGCCATAGATTTTACTAATTGCCGCTGGTAGCTTTTTTCAAACACGCTGGAAAAACTTTCTGGTCATTAACGGGTCGCCAGTGACGATCGGTCTACTGACCAATCACTATATTGAAGATTTAACCATATGTCTCGTATATGTTCCATGTGTTATTGCAAGCACGTCTTCAAAAATGGCTAATAAACGCACGTACACGACGGTGATCACATATAAACGTGCCATCTGGCGTCGTCAATGTGTGTTATCTAGTTTATTCAGCGTACTTGAAATCACTACACATCACCTATACGACTAAACCAGTAAGCGACTTGTCCCAATAACTCGTCTCTTTCCATAGCATCGCCGTCGCGTCGCGTCGACGCAATGTGCACTAGACTTTAGACGCAGTATATAGCGACCAGTTGTTCGAAGTTGTAGCGAGTTGTTCCTAGTTATCTGGAGTTGTAAGATATGAAATCGTAAGATATACGCTAGCGTACGGCATACGACTAGTCAGCAAACAGTTGGCCACTAGTTACCAAAGATTTAACATGTTATTTCAACGTTGTATGTACGCCGGTCAGCTGCGAGTTGAAAGGAGTTCTTGTGTTATAAACCAGCCAGGAGGGGTATTGAAGCACACGTTCACCTGTTAACGGATGCGTGGATCAGAATAGCAAAATAATCTCTTCGTAAATGTGTGGACATTTTTTTTTTCAACGTT
Source organism: Chaetoderma sp. LZ-2023a (assembly GCA_034401795.1). Classification (NCBI taxonomy): domain Eukaryota; kingdom Metazoa; phylum Mollusca; class Caudofoveata; order Chaetodermatida; family Chaetodermatidae; genus Chaetoderma; species Chaetoderma sp. LZ-2023a. The sequence continues at coordinate 176,326,843 of CM067373.1, read as the reverse complement.
GTCATATAATGTAAATCAATGTGCATGATTAAAATGCTACAATAAAACCTGTACATACCGACCATGAAGATTTCTAGCACACCCTGGCTATTTTACGAACACCGCTCTTATAGTTCCACACGCTTGCCAATACAAAAACTAAATTTCCGTGGAGCAAACTTGCATTATGAGACCACCTGGAGGTTAGTGACCAGTTATTGATAATCGCGAATGTGTGCTATAACATAGCCATTGTATATAACCATGCTGAATCCAAAAGATGGTGCAAAGTACGTCAACTTGTCCACATATGTTTCCCATCCACGGTGTCACTAGATTTCGGACAGTTCCATCGTTGTAGGAAACCAGAAGCAATGCATCCCCACGCAATCAGAAATTCTGGCATGTGGGAAAATATGTGATTGTTGATGCAATAGTAGAACACAATAAATATATAATTATTAATCACACTCATATGACACAATTAAACGCTCAAAGACACTAAATGTACAATACTGTACAATGAAGATGAGTTGGGACAAATCTGTTCGGGAAAGACGAGACCACAACGCACCCACACCCACACACCCACACCAACCACAACCGCCCCAGGGTCCATACTGGGATTGCCGCTAGAGATGGAATATGCTGGCGATGTGGACTTCATAAACGAGGAAAATAAATCACTTGACGAAACTTTCCCAATAGCTGCAAACAAACAAAAAATCTAGGATCTGTTCATGAATCAATCGAAAACATAGCCACGCCGCACCTACCCCCCCCCCCCCCCCCTTCCACCCCACCCGCGGTATAACTACGGTAATACAAGGCAACATACGTATCCTTGATGCTGTATAACTGTAACAGCTGGGCAGGTCCAAAGGCAGCTCTAGACACACTTCATACCTGCCGCCGCAAACACATCCGCTCCATCACAGGACACCGATGGCCAGACAGCATAATTTTCAATGATGCACTATACAATAATTATGTGTAATGCATAGCCCTTGGCCGTAAAAGTCGCCTAGCAAAGATGCTCCGTGTTTGACAGTGTGCTAAGGATGACAGAAGACGCACCAGCTAAGAGAGCCTTGGAGTTCGCCCTAATTGGATCCAGCAAATATAAGGCCAGCAGAGGACGAATTACAAAAACCTGTTAGGCGTGCCGCGAGCCTGTTAGGCGAGGGCGTGACCTCAAGAAAGCCGGACTCGGTACACTCGGATCAAGAATGGATCTGAAGAAACTAAGGATTTTGGTTGGGGACAAGACACAGTGGTAAAACCCGAAGAATGGTCCATTGCTGCTGTATGATTATTCTACCACGATATCCGCAGAACACAGTAATCATACATACACTCATTGTGTCGATGACTTTCGCTGTCACTGACCAGCCCTCTCCCTCGGTCCCACCATCACTTCTTCCCTATCTTTCTCCCTCCCTCTTCCATCCCTCCCTCACTCCCTCCACCAATCTCTCTATCTATCTCTCTCTCGCTCGCTCTCTCTCCCCCTCCCCTCTCCCTCTCTCTCTCGCTCTCTCTCCCTCTCTCCCTCTCTCTCCCTCTCTCCCTCTCTCCCTCTCTCCCTCTCTCCCTCCCTCCCTCCCTCGCTCGCTCGCTCTCGCCCTTCCTCCCTCGCTCGCTCGCTCGTTCCCTACCTCCCTCTCCCCCCTCTCCCTCTCCTACATCCCTCTCCCTCCCTTTCCCCCTCTCCCCCATCTCACCCTCCCTCCCTCCATCCCTCTCTCCCTCCTCTCTCTCTCCTCTCTCTCTCCCTCCCTCCATCCCTCCCCCCTCTCTCTCTCTTTCTCTCTCTCTCTCTCTCTCTCTCTCTCTCTCTCTCTCTCTCTCTCTCTCTTTCTCTCTCACAAGTATGCATATCTTTGTTTCCTTCTCGGTAAATGAATGAAAACTTGAAATGAAGTAGACAGATAACCACTACATATAATTATTATATATAATAAAAATATTTCCATCAAATAAAACGCCACTCATCCACCGAATAGTTCGTTGAATACTTGGTTTAAACAGAATTTATTTTTGTTCAAATGAGAACACGATAAGACGTGTGTCTTATAACCGTGTCTCCCCCCTACACATACCGATACAATACAATAAACACATCTAGGTGGCGGATTGTAAAAAATAATAAAAAACATTTTTAACCCTTCGGCCCTCAAGCCAATTAAAAACGGCTTCTGCAATGGTCTTCAAAGCATCTATTCACAGACCAAGACAATTACTATTCCCGGAAATTCACCACTGCAATGACTGGCTCGATAACAGATCCAGGCATTCCAGCGGTAATCCACAGTGGTAACCAAGTGCAGTTGAATACTTGAAGACTAGCTCGAAAGTCGTATTGTGTACGCTCAAAACACAACTGGTTGAGGACGAGTCGCCAACTCGTTGTAACTAGTCACCAACTGGTTGGCGACTAGTTGTACAAATAGTCTTAAGATGTACGCCGAGCATAAGGATTTTCATATACGACTTCTAGATTATGAATAACTATCCATGCCATCAAAGTTTCTTTGGCGAAACAAAATGGAAACAGACAATGCATGAATCAGAACTGTCACTTAAGTATATGATGGCATAATCAATTACGTCGAATGCAGGCTGACGTCACAAGCATAATTGCCAGCGAATACTCAGCCATATGAAGCAGGGATTCTCCGGCAAGCGCGCGAATTGTCTGTCTTTGATGGATTTATTATTTAATAAACATTAGGTTGAATATTTTGAAACTAGGTTGACTGCACTATTGTTGCCATAGGAAGCAACCTAAAATTAGTTTCAAAATATTCAACAGCTTAATTGTATGGTTACCGTGATATTGGGATTCTGGGAATTCATAGTTCGATCGATCCCAACACGGACAAAGCGTGGGCGGAGAGTATGCAGGAATTGGTGGGGCATAGGTAGAAATCAACCCTCTTTTCCCTCTTCAAAGATATCCGTAGAGCTTTTCAGCAATGGTCCTTTCCAGTTTATCCATCCATCATATGACGTCATGGTCAACTACGTGACGTATAGGATGAGGTCATAACCACTTACAGCACGAATAACGCAGCTAAGTACGTTACGAACGCATAATTGAAGACGGGCTAAGCGTTGTTGTACGATTTGTATGTCTTTACTAATTAATAAACAGGCAGCAACAGCACCCAGTTAAATTAGTTTCAAAATATTCAACAGCTTACATGTATAGTTTTCTGGAAATTGATAGTCAAGGAGTTCAGGGATCGATTGATCCCAACACGAGCGAGGTGTGGGTGGAGCTTAGCTAGAGATAGGTAGGGCACAGCTAACACTGGAAATCGTTCAAAATTGAAATTATCTTCAAACATTATATAACTTGCTGCGTTGGCACGTGTATTAAACCTTTAATGACTAAATTTGTTCAAAAAATTTAAATATTTACTTATTGAAGGTCCATTTGCAGGCCAAGAGAAGACAATTTTTTTTTAATTTACCACTGGAATGGCTGGCTCGGTAAATTGTCAAAAATAGTCTTCTCTTGGCCTGCAAATGGACATTTCTCAAGACCTCTGCAGAGGCCGGTCTTAGCCGGTTTCTTCCTGAAAGGGTTAAACAGCGCAGAATCATTTTGTAATTTGGCAATTTATACCAACAAAGTGTCAAAAAAATGTTGATCTTTCAGTCTAAATCTGCTTGATTCTGACTAATAGTTTAGCAGAACTAACGGGAACATTGCGCGTGGCAATGGTGGTATCCAGTTTATCTATCAATCGTATGACGTCATAATGAACAACGTGACGTGTAGGCTGGTCATAATCAATTACGTCATGAATAATTCGAGTTAGTCCGTCTTAAACGTTTTAATAGTCCATCAGGTTGTACAAATTGTTTGTCTGCACTAATTAATAAACGTTCTGATGAATATTTGGCAGCAACACCGGGTAAATTAGTTTCAAACTATTCAACAGCTTATCTGTATAGTTTTCTAGAAATTGAGATTCCGTGAGTACATGGATCGATCTATCCCAACACGGGCAAGGCGTGGTGGAGAACAGTTAGAGATGGGCGGGGCCTAGCCAAAACAGGATTACTCCATTGCATTAATAAATATCAGTTGCTACTAAGGCATTTGCCATAAATTTATCTTTCATTTAACATGTGTACTTTAAAGTGAGGTTAAACGACGTCAAATATAAAACTTTTGATCCGGTCTCCAGCCATCTTCCCACAATTCATTGCACTTACTACACTTTAACATTAACCGGAATGCTGTACAAGGTACAGCGTTCCAGACAACGTTAAATAGTAGTAAGTGCATTGAATTGTGGAAAGTTGGCTGGAGACCGAATTACGAAATTAAAATTGTAATGCAGCAACAGTTTCCTGTTAACGTACCTGTAAACTATCTGTTAGCAGCAATGGGGACCATAATCTGGATGCCATATATGGACGTGGTGGATGTCATGAGTGCGTGTGTATGTGGTGGGGTGTTGTGTCTCGTGCGACATTGGACGTTTCCAGTTTATCCATCCATCATATGACGTGGCGTGTAGGATAACGTCATAATCAATGATGTCATGAATGACGTATATAAGTACGTCACGGACACATACTTGAAGACGGACTAATAGTTGTGATACGCATTGTATGTCTTCACTATTTAATAAACATTCTGATGAATATTTTGAAACCAATTTGACTTGGACAGCCAGTCAAATTTGCTTCAAGACAGTCTACAGCTTACCTGTATAGTTTTCTGTAAAATTGATAGTCAGGGCGTTCGGGGATCGATCGATGCCATTATCCGCGAGCGGTGGATGGAGCTTAGCTAGTGATGGGTGGGGCATAGCTAAAACTGGAACGCTCCATTCAAGCTCTGATGGATGGAATGGATTTTCACCAAATTTTAGCTCCAAAAGAAGTGGACAATGTCAATGGTCAAGGTCAAAGATCATTATACTACAAAAGGATAAAGCACGATAACTCAAGTATTCATGTTCTGAAAGGACAATCGCCCTATTTGAGGGAGGTTGGCCATGTGGTTCTCAAGAACTTTCTTGATGTAAGGGAGAGGTAATATGTTAAGAGGTCAAAGGTCAGGTTAGGAAAATGTCTGGCGGGATAGAATCGGAATTCTTTGGAAAACGTGTTATACTAACCTAGCCATACTATACACTCCACATCCAGTGAAATCGAAAAGTCACGTTTACATTTTGGAAATTTAATGTACTCAATTAAAAAAATGTTAAGGATCCCATTAAATAAACACGTTGACACATATTCCTATATTAAGGGGCCGTTTCTTAAGTGGCTGATATTAACCTTTGATAGCTCGGGATTCGAATGAAGGGATCCGATTTGCCACTCTAGTATCTGACATGAAATTCAATTACATTTCGTCACAATCAATATTCCGTTGCTAATGTGTACAAAATTGTAGGTTTTTGATGTAGTTACATGTCAACGAACACTATGTTGAATGTTTTTAAATTAATTTAACGGGGAGTTGATGCTACCATATGCGGCAACAAACCCACACCACCCCAGCCCTCAAATTAGTTTCAAAATATCCAACGGCCTACCTCTATAGTTAGCTTCAAATTGTGATTCTCGGAATTCAGGATTGAAAGTATATAAACTAATTCCAGCCCACCTAATGTGGGCGGGGTTTAGCTATAAGTGGATGGACCTTAGTTAGAAAAGGGCGGGGCTAAGCGAGCAATGGCTCCTTATATTCATCGGGTGCTGGATTATTGTGCAGATTTTCATAATTATCGATTGAATTCTGAGGTATATGGCACTGTCACAATCTGAAAATAGATGCGTGGCGAGAATACACCTCTAATGTAATGACCACCCATCTTGTCGCGTCATCACACCGACTAGACTGGTACAGATTCGACTTCAGAGACTGGACAGGGCTGGACCAGTCTTGACCTTGTACATTTTGAGATCATCTTAACACACACAGAACCCCCACCCACACAACCCCATCCCCACACCCCGATACAGATATTAAAATCAACGCTTCCCATGGGTTCATGTGATATCAGCATCTACGCAAACTCAGCAAATTCTTGTCCTCATTTGTGTGTGCAACAGATTTGAATTTTACGACGACTTTACGAATTATGATGAACTATTTTGTTGTTAACTATTGTTTCAACAGTAGTACTCATGTCCATCCACGATTCATTTCTCTTTATCACCAGATCGGGTGGGGTGGGGTGGGGGAGGGGCGTGGATTACAACGGCAGTGATTACTTACATGGGCTAAATTACACACGTGAGATACGAATCTCGAGAAGATCTCGAGCGATACGAATCGGCACGGTCAATATCATCCGTGAAAACGTACTTCAAAATAACATGTGTATCTCTCTAAAATCAAACAGATTATTTCCAAAAATATCCCTACGCAATCGTAACAACGCTGTAATGGTTCTAATTATCATGATTTATAGTTCCGTGTCTGACGGTGTTTAGGGCAACGCGGTGTAAAAACTGTGCCTCTCCGTCCACGATGGTCACTAACCTCAACATCCCAGAAAAATGCAATCAGCTATGAACAAATATTGTCGATATTACAAAGTTGAGAAACAAATCTATAATTCGCAAGCATTACTCAAGTATCATGATAGATCAATTATGATTAAATTCAGATCATATCCGTAAGATAAAACCGCATTACATTTGCTAGATAAACAATAACAGCAGACGATCAAGTGGAACATCGTGTATTTGCACAACAAATGCGCATCTTAAACCTTCCCTTAAATAAGAAGACAATTCTCGCAAATTTAATTGGTCAATTATTTTCTTCGAAAATAATTGACCAATGAAATTGCGAAAATTACATTCCCCAGAAGTGATAGGAAGAGTACATGAGCGAGTGATTAGTAGATAATGCGTGGTCAGGCCATACATGTTTCCGGTAATTTTCCTGGATATGAGCGACGAAAAGAACCAATGGACAACGCCATCAATCATTCAATGTCGTGGAGGTGGTTGAAATCGCCCGTTATAGACACTTACTAATTAATGGCGATCAAACATTGACACGCCAATGCACAGATATCGTGGTCTTAACAAGACAAGTTATCGATCAAATCGAATTAATTGCAGACGAGAAATCATCTGTTAATTACTAAGATATTTCCGACGCCATGACAGTTTTACGTCAAACAGGAGGGTAGATATTATTAGTCCAGTGAATTCGGTTATAGTGACACGCAACCAGGCTATAAAAATAATCATTGCTGGTGTAATGAGGCGGCCGTGACCTTTTAAAAGTCACCCATGCGTGCTAATTATATATCCTTACAACTTAATAATCATTTTGTTAAATATTTCGAAACTAATTTGGCTGGTTGTTGTTGCTGCCACAGGCAGCTTACAATCTGCGCGACACGGCATCACTATCTTTGATGATAGCGCAGGCGGGATCGTCAATGACAGTCAATGTTTGGACACGTTCTTAGACAGTCAATAAATACGTTCGCTCAGAACATATTGGCCCGTAACTACGAAGGCCGCTTATCTTTATACGTGTTCTAGATTTAGACGCGGCTAAAAATCATTTCCATGCGTATAGTTAAACCACTGTTTTAAGCTGGCGCTACGAAATCCCTTAAACACATGTTTAGTTACGCGCGCTTAAGTGGGGTAAGCGATGACCCACTTGGCTATTGCTCCCGCGCCAACGCTTACCCGTATGAGACTTCTTGCATAAGTGATCGACCTGCATTCGGCAAAAAACGTGTTCGGCCTGAAGAGGCAACGAAGTGATAATTTCATAGGAGATGAAAGAGTCTCTTTGATCGAAAGTATCCGCCGGGACCATGCTAATGTACTCACCGACAAAAGATGCGACACGAAGCTGTCTTTATGATTACCGTATCAGTATACCATACTTATGTAATGGGTACAACGATAACCCTGTCACAATGAAAACTTGATGCATATGGGCCCATGCGGGTTAGCTACACGGTTAGATTTAACCATGTTTGCTAGCTTGCTACCTTAGATACAAAGTCTGGCAACTGCCAGAACGGTGATATCGAACAACTTATGTTATAATAGATATATTTAAGATTTAATTAATTTCTGATTGGTTGTGTATGTGTCATTGAAGAAAAACACTTTTAAATGAGGTACTATAAAACAGCGACAAGTCAACGTAATTTTGAATCAGCGTGCTCAAATATAATTCAAGTTTAGTTGCGATCGATTTTCAAGAAAAAGCTGACGGACAGTAAAAAAACAGGCAATGAATAAACAGGCCACAGATGGGCAACTGATGGTCACTACGACAACAGCTAAAACGGAGTCAATGTGAAATAAATATGGGGTCAAAGCTTGATCGTTTATTATTTTCCTTTGTTTTCAGCTCCGCCTACTGTAAAACGAATGTCGTCGTCTCAGG